>VYZW01023223.1:2680-14600 GCA_013401315.1 Balaeniceps rex
TCCTCTAGTAAGCATTGGTGAGGCTGCACCCAGAGTACTGTGTCCGGTTTTGGGCTCCGCAGTACAAGAGAGACATGGACTTGCTGGAGAGAGACCAGCCAAGTGCGGCAAAGGTGATGAAGGGACTGGAGCATCTCTCCAATGAGGAAAGGCTGAGAGAGCTGGGACTGTTCAGCCTGGAGAAGAGAAGGCTCAGGGAGGGTCTTCAATGTATACAAAGACCTGAAGGGAGGGTGCAAAGAAGACAGAGCCAGGCTGTCCACAGCAGTGCCCAGTGACAGGACCAGAGGTGATGGGCACAAACTGAAACACGGGAGGTTCCCTCTGAATATCAGGAAACACTTTTTTCATGTGATGGTGACCGAGCACTGGCACAGGTTGCCCAGAGAGGTGGTGGAGTCTCTCGCCTTGGAGATATTGGAAAGCCGTCTGGACATGGTCCTTGGCAACTGGCTCTAGGTGGCCTTGCTTGAGCAGAGGGGTTGGACCAGATGACCTCCAGAGGTCCCTTCCAACTTCAACCATTCTGTTATTCCGCTGCAGTCCATTGTCCTAAAACCTATAAGATTCATTTGATCAATTGCTATATATTAACTGACTTGCCAGCTGACCAAGCAGCTGTGCTGTGGGAGCTAAAGATATGTACGCCCTTTTCTCTTTCAAATACTCATTTAAATACCCCTTGAGGGACGTTTAGACTGATACTAGGATGTGCTAAAATCTCTGAGCTTGCCTACACTTGGAAATTCATTATCCTAGAAAAATAAGGTCCATGGGGAAGCTGAAAACTAAGTAATCATTTAGTGAAGTTCCTGCTGGCAGTGCTCCCTGCTTCCTTGGATACTTTGAACGTGGTGTTAAACGTTATGTGTTGAAGGTGGTATTTTGTGTTTAGTCCTGTGAATCTTGTCTTAATCTATGGCAAATGAAAAAAAGATGATGGGAAGAATAAAGAGCTATTGTAATAGTGCTGCTGCTCAGGTAGCCCTGTTAATCTTTTGTTACTGCTTGTGCAATCACCCTGTCGGCTGTTGACTTGGAAAACATCTGCACCTTATCATTCAATGCCTATGTAATTTGTTAATGAAAGAGTTGGTGGTGAGATTTTCAGGAGCTGTATGCTATTCAAAATGCTGATACTATAACAGCACTGAGCAAAGCTGGCTTGAATCTCATGTATGTCTTATATATATATCCTTTAGTCTTAGTTCAAACATCTCCCTATGGGCAGGTGCAGGCAGCAGTGCCATTTTGGCAGAGTCTCGTTACTACACATTTGGACGCACTTCCGCAGTGTCTGTTGGGAGTAAACTCCTGCAGAGCCGAGTGATAAGCTGCAGCAATCCTGACATCACTGTTACACAAACTGCTACTGATGAGGAGGTCAAAAACATCATGTCATCCAAGGTAAGAGAACGAAGTCCAATATCTGGAGAACTGTATGGGCCAAAACCTAATAATCTGGATTTGTTCTTTGAGGGTTGGATTCGCTTCTTGTAAATGCACTGTATATATCACCAGAAGCATTTGCTATTTATTTGATTTTGCATAGGCACACATTAAATCCCATTGCTAAATTCTGATGTCTCTTATCTCTTCTCTGATGAAGAGAGCAAGAGGTAAGAACTCTGTCTCTTGTTTGAGGCTTAGACACTCCACAGAGTGATTTGCCTTTTTCCTGTGCCTCACTCTCCAGTTCTTCCTGAAATTTAGTTTCTGCTCACATCTGGTGATGTGGGCTGATCCAGGTTGCACAGAGTCAGTGTGAGAAAAGACTACTGTTGATTACACTGGGAACAGATTCACTTTTTGAAAGGGGTGAAAGAGTCCTTGGAAAGGAAGTAGTTTTCCTAAAATGCACTGATAATTTATTCTTGCTCCTTTTAACTCTTTTTTTTTTTAAATCACAGAGCCTGTTTAGTGCTAAATAGTTTCCTGTTAAAAAAAAAGTCAGCAATTTATATGACAGCAGCCCCATGATTTTATATCAGCTATAGTACAGATGCCATGTGCATATTTTGTAATTGGGTCTTTCCAAATACTTAACCACAGAGTGAAACACAAACTTTCTCTGTCTTTCTCATCCACAACTACATATGGCACCAACAGCTTGCAGGATAGAAAGGATGATGACAGCCAAGAAGCAGGATTTTTCTTCCCTGATTGGTACCTGGTGCTTGCTGGTCTACAGCATCTCAGGCTCATCTCTGAGCTTTATGAGGATGGCTGTGCTCAGCTTTCTGGGGAGACCAAAACCTAGTGTTCCTCACTCAGCAGGAGCTGGGAAGCTGTGCCTCTGACAAAAGTAGGATTTTTCCCCTGTGCAAGGAGCCTGCTCCTAGCTGCAGCCCTGGCAGAGCTCCGCAGCAGCATGCCTGCTGAGCTCTGAACCATATCCCCCCCTACCTTTTCTTTGAGTGTTACGTAGGTAAAATACTGCTTCTCAAGCAGGTTATCTTCGGAATCGTTTTGAAGTCTTTTCTCCATTGAATGATCACGTGCCTCTTCAGTTAAAGTGAATGCATGCTTGTCTTCAGCAAATTAAACCAGAACTAGTAAAATGCACAGGCTTTGCCAATCTATTTGATTTGTTTATATGGGCATACGTATTCATCCATAGCAATTTTTAATAACGTAGATTTGAACTTAATAGCTTTATTAATTTTACTCTAAAGTACCATGCCCTAAAAAAATGGAGCTCAAGGCAATTTTTTTACCAAATTAATGTAAAATTGAAATGTTTGATATTACAGCATCATCACATTGATAAATGTAGCAGTTTACAATTGACTACTGCCATTTCACTGCCTTTTAAATTGGCATTACTTTTAATGGACAGAAGACTCCCAGATGCTAGTTAATTTCGGATGTAGAGCCACCGGATAAACTTAAAGGACAGTTATCCTTGAAAGGGTGAATTGTAGTAGCTTCCAAAATAAAGATGCAGTGCTGAAATTGGGCACGTGATGGCAGTGTTGGCGTTTACACGCTCCTGCGGCTGCTGCATTCAGGTGGTCTTTGGCCTCCACTGGGAAGGGGGGTGGGGAGAAGGAAAGAGAAGAGCTGTTTAGGTGAACATCTGTGCATACCTTCCAAAAAAACACCGCTGCTGATTTCCTTTCTGTTAATTAGCTTATGTGTTAACTTACTATTATGTTTTTCTTCTGCCCTCTAGCCTATGGATCACAGCTCCAGTCGTATGTCTTTCTACGTTGAAGGAACAAATGACATGCCAAGTGTTTCTGCAAGCCCAAGACCATCCAATAAAAAGGTAGCTTGCCACTAAGTGTGAGGGCGCACATTGACAGAACCTGGAGCCTCCTGAGGCAGTGCTGGTAATTAGCACTTCTAAATGAGGAGAGAGATAACAAAACAACAAGCAGTTTTGCCAAACAAGGAGTTTGTGATGGAATATTGAATCAGTGGGTAAATATTACCCAAACTTTTCTGCTTCTGCTCCAGTCTTTAGATTCTTTTTCCAGGACAGATTTAGACAAGTAGCAGCCTGCCTGGATCCTCCCTTTTGCTCTCTTTCTCAAGGTGTTAGGGTCTCTGTCTTTTTCCACCGCTGTTTACCCTTGGATACCTGCCTTGACATGTTACAGTAAACTGCATTCAGAAATGTTTGCCATCTCTTTCTTCTGTAAAGAATGGGGTTTTTTTCCCCTTTTTGTAGCTTTTAGAACCAAGAAATTCTTTCCCAAATAGTTTTTTAACAACATAGAAGATACCATATCACATAGATAATTTTTCCAGAACTGTGTTTGGCATTGATCAGCAGCACTGGGTTTGGATGAAGAAGCAGGGGAAAAACCCTGCAATGAGCAGTTCAGAATCTGAGTTACAGTTAAGAAACTCTGCTTTCTTACTTCTGTTTATTGGTTTGATTTCTGCCGAAAAGCATAGAGGTTTATATCCAATCTGAATATTGGATGGATGAATATGTCCCATTCAATGTAAATATGCTTAAGAATCATTAGCTTTATTGTTTGTGTCAGGAATGGAAAATAGACATTGCGATGAATTTTTAGTCCAGATTTGAGTTTCCTAAAAGTTTAGATCATTGGGATTGGGTGTCTTATGGTTAAATCTCACTGCAAAGGGTATTGTCTCCAACTACAAACCTCTATACAAGCTCTGCTGTGGTTATTTCTGTGGTCCTTCTCTCCACCATGGAGACAATCTTGCTTCTACCTTCTCTCAAAAAACATGGATTGCTAAATGGAAATGCTTAGCGGGGAGTGGGGAACATGGCTGCTCCCTGTCATGCACACAGCCAATGGCCTGAGAACAGACCAAGGGCATTTCCCAGTTTAGTTAGCTGGGGTTCTGGATCCGCAGAAAAATGGGTCCCAAAGCCTGTTTGCCACTGACATTCCTGATATGTCATTTTCGTCAAATCTGTCTTCTCATCCTACAGGGATGTCTACACATCCCCATCCAGCTGCTGACTCTCCAGTGTGGGGGAGTTTCCCACAGGGAAGAGGGGGGATGTTGAAACTGGAAGATGAGTTGATTGAAAAGCCATTTCCCAACACTCTGTGTTTATTATCTAGCATTTCCATGAGGAGCTGGCACTGCAGATGGTGGTCAGCACGGGTATGGTGAGAGAATCTGTCTTCAAGTATGCCTGGTTCTTCTTTGAGCTCCTGGTAAGATTTGGCAGCGGTATTTTATAGTAAGTTAATGTTGAAATGGAGCAGGTACTCCATGCACAGATTTAGTTGGGTGGTGATCTCTTCAGTTAGTCAGCCCCAGTGTGAAAAGGAGAGATCCCAGATAATGGAAGTACAACTAAAGAATTCTCCATATTCAACCCTATTCACCACTGACAGCCTGTGATGGCAAACTCCTGCATGAACTACATGCACAGTGGTCCACAGCTTGCAGAAGGCTGAAAAACAGACATCAAACTGAGTCCTTCCTTTTCTGTGAATACCTGTTCCTGTCTTTTCCACTTTGTTAACAACATGGGAGCAGTGACAAGGCTCCCCAAACTCACAGTTTCACAGAGCTGTGAGGTGATGAATGTCAGTGGAAAAAACATACTGATTTCCACTGGCAGCATACAAGCAACCCAACAGCAGGTCAAGAAATAATAATTAATTCCAGAAGTGTCACTCCCTGTCTGTGATCATGAAAGGCAAAAGTTTCAGACAGCAGCATTTCAGAGCTACAGAGGCAAGGGACTGGGGAGGGTGATTCTGATTTTAGGTGCTGCAAGTAGCCAACTGCGTGAACATGAACAGGAATCAGTGTCTGTCTGTGTTTGAGTCTTAGGCTCTGTGTTGTCATTGCCAGTACATGTAGGATTTATCACAGCAGCTCTGAGAAGATGAGAGTGATTACATTCTGGGGAAAACAAGTAGGGAATCTTACTCCCATGGACTAACTTAAAGCAGTAGCTTTACCTCCAGTTTGGGCATTTTTTAAATTTTTTTTTTCTCCTTTGCAGATAAAGAGTATGGCTCAGTATGTTCACAACATAGAGAAGCAAGACAACCCACGAAGAAGCCGGTTCTCCGATCGCTTCAAAGATGATATTACCACTATAGTTAGTGTGGTTACTTCAGAGATTGCTGCACTTTTGGTCAAACCACAGAAGGTAAACACATTAAATAAGCACCATGGATCCTTGCTACTCACCCTGTGTTACACTGAGCTGTATTTAATCCCGTTTCACCTTCAGCAGTGTCACTAGAATTAGGCCAAAACTGAGGCGGTATTCTCACATGGACCTTAAGCGAGAGTTGTAGCTGTGCAAGGGGCAGCCTTGTGCTCCCCTGGCAGACAGTTCATTTTTATTCAGCTCAGCTCCCCAGCCTGCTTCTTGGGGTGGCTGCAGCGTGCAGGGAGGCAATCCCCTTTGCCATTGACAGGATAGGTTGGACACTCAATTTTCAGTGGCAGTGCTGCTTTATGCCAGGTTAGCCAGGGCATCAAGCTGCAGCCCAAGCAGGGCTTATTCCTTTCATCCGCCTTTTCTGTTACCCTCATTTCTACTACATAGTGTTTTGTTCCCCATTTGGCTTCTCTGACGGCAGTGAGCTATGCAATATGAAGGCAGTATTCGTCCTGTGGGTTGCAAAATCCAGCCACGAATGATCTAACCCCAGATCTCTTTAAAGAAGCACTGGCCACATGAAAATTAAAGACAAGAAATAAGCCCTAAATCCCATGAAATCCTTTCTCTTGATACATTTAACAAGTTGCACTGATATAACAGATTATAAAGTTGAAAGGATCACAAAATGTATTTGTATTTTAACATTAATACTGTCAGCTTACACCACTGATGTTACTCTGCACTGGCCAATAGACAAAGTTAAAGCCACAGATAGGCACTGGGTGACTATTGTTCAGTTGTTGCAACCAACTTGTGTTCATGCCCCAGAGCTGCCAAATGCACTGTGCTAGCCCAGCGGTGTGCTCTGCCACAGGGCAGACCAGACTGGAGAGCTGGCCTGCTGGGTCACTTTTCAACCAGCTCAGTCTCCTGATCCACTTCTTGAGTGCCCAGCTGCTCCGTTGAGGAGCAGGATCTGGGAAAGGGCCAAGACCAGACAACTGAGGGCAGAGGATGGCAGAAATGATTGTCACTGTCCACCAATAAATTGTTCCTGAAGCTTTACCCTTTGCTTGATCCTTTGGTGTGCTTCCATGATAGCCACATGCAGAGAAATCGTTTCCGCAGAAATGCTTACTTAAGGTGTCAGTGACTTTTTTTTTTTAAATACGTTGTGTAATAAAAAATTGTTACATTAAAAATGTTTTAACGGAACTCTAGGTTTTGCCAGGAGATTAGTATTTCGTGGCTTCCTCACAAGAAATACACAGGTTTTTATGGGCTGTTAACTCGATTTGATTTTGATAGAGTGAGTGTATAGAACCTGATTATGTGTGAAAATCCCACTACAGTGTTTGCAGAATTAGGGCCATTGGTTAGTTGTACAGAGCAGCAGTAGGTAATGTGTGTCTGAATTTTAAATCCAAGCAGTAATAATCTATGTTTCAATACATGGTTGAGCATGTCGGATTGCCCTGGGATTCTACAGTGATATATCTGGCATATTTTAGCCTAACCAGTAAGTTAGTGGAAAACTAATCTTTTCTTCATGGTAGAAAAATGTTTTGCTGTGTAAATTCCAGATCATAGGAGATATATATATACCTGAACAGCAACAAAAAGGTTGAAAAATGAAAAATTACATCGTAACCACCCTGAGGTGCTGCACACCTGTTCTCACTAGTCAGAGACACGAGTAGGGGCAACGTTTTTCTCCGTCATCTGCTGTGTCAGCCTTGAGTGAACGCACCCGAGGGCTCTGAGCATTAAATGTGTGCATATCCCTCAGGCACCTCCACAAATTCTTCTTGGTGAACTACATATACTACTAAGATTTTATGATTTAAATGGGTATGTTTGAAGTAACTGTAGCCTTATTTTAGAGGGCACGTGAAGTTGTTTGTGACTTTTACTTGCAGGCTGCATATCTCTGGTAATCAGGCCAATTCTAACCATGCAAGAGCTTAGCTGCTAAATGGTAAAACCCACAGATTTATCTTACCAGTATTTTTTTACTATCAGCTTTACACTTAAAATTTCTAAACAAAATACTTGGCATTCCATGAGCAGGGCCAGTGCAGACTTTTTATTAATATTTTAAAACAATGTTTTGTGTTTTAAGTACCTAAACCAGCATTCTCTAATGTTAAAGTTTCAGTTGAAAAAAAAAAAGCCATATGCAGGATTGCAGCCCATAGAGAATTCAGATCAGGTCTCAAATTCCATTTCATTGTTGTCAGCCCAAAGGTTTGCGTAGATAAACTTGTTCATTCATCCTGTGATATTCCTCTGTGAAAGCTACAGCAGTTGAAATAATTTACAGGAGTGATTCTGTATAATTTTAACAAGATCACGTAAATTGGAGAACTGAAACAATCTTGTCCAGTATTTTCCATGCGATGGTTCTGGGAGCTGTCCCCTACACTATTTTTTAATGATTTTAAAAAGCTTTCCACCTTTATATGAGTTTTATATATCGTAACTGCAATTCTTCCCCCCCTTTTTTTAAAGGAAAGTGAGCAAGCAGAAAAAATTAATATCAGTCTGGCGTTTTTCTTGTATGATCTTCTTTCTTTAATGGACCGAGGATTTGTGTTTAATCTCATCAAACATTACTGTAATCAGGTAGGCACCAGTGCATGATTGGGATTGCATTTGGCTTATAGCCAGTCCAGTGTTCTGTGCTGTTTGATTCATTTATCCGTCAAGATCCTTTGAGTTGTGTTAAAGGGCCAGGTAAATTTCCTATTCCCTATTGCATACGCAGACACTTTAAACCTCTTTTGATTTGTGGTTTGCAGAAAAAAAATTGAGTGGAGGTTAAGACTCTTTTAGAAATGTCATACCTTGCGCTGCTGCAGAGCATCCATGGAGCGACTTTTCATAGAATCATAGAATCATTTGGTTGGAAAAGACCTTTAAGATCATTGAGTCCAACCATACCTGTCCACTACTAAACCATGTCCCTAAGCACCTCGTCTGCCCATCTTTTAAATACCTCCAGGGATGGTGACTTGGACCACTTCCCTGGGCAGCCTGTTCCAATACTTGACAGCCCTCTCCGTGAAGAAGTTTTTCCTAATTCTAATCTAAACCTCCCCTGGCGCAACTTGAGGCCATTGCCTCTCGTTCTATAACTTGCTACTTGGGAGAAGAGACCAACACCCACCTCGCTACAACCTCCTTTCAGGTAGTTGTAGAGGGCAATAAGGTCTCCTCTCAGCCTCCTCTTCTCCAGGCTAAACAACCCCCGTTCCCCCAGCCGCTCCTCATAAGACTTGTTCTCCAGACCCTTCACCAGCTTCGTTGCCCTTCTCTGGACACGCTCCAGCACCTCAATATCCTTCTTGTAGTGAGGGGCCCAAAACTGAACACAGTACTTGAGGTGCAGACTCACCAGTGCCGGGTACAGGGGAAGGATGACTTCCCTGGTCCTGCTGGCCACACTATTTCTGATACAAGCCAGGATGCCGTTGGCCTTCTTGGCCACCTGGGCACACTGCTGGCTCACATTCAGTCGGCTGTCGGCCAACAGTCCCAGATCCCTCTCTGCCTTACTTTTTTACATCCCTTAGCAGCAGGGTCTGCAGACCATACAGAGCAGCTTTTGGTCTCTGACTCTTCCAGTACACTGCTGTAATGGACAGTATTTTAGATTTGGGGGGTTCAATCAAAATGATCCATCTCTGTCTTCTTGCTTTACAAGCCTTCCAAAATTAAAAATAAACGATGATGAAGACTCAGACCACAGACTCAACAGAGTTTTGTTTGGTTTTAATCTTTCTGTTATGCAAAAGGAAAAAGATATTGTATGTTTTTCTTTTGGGAGGAAAAACAACCAAACAAATGATTGTCTCTTGGGGAGTTGGTAAGTCAGCCAGGGAGGGGGGAGAGAGACACCACCACTGGCAAACAAAGAGCAGCTAATGGATGGAAACTAGTTAGGTACAGGGAACCAGTGAGCATTTTAATGCGTGCTGGGCTATTTGTCTATTTCTGTTTCAGGAAGCAGGTTATTTCACTGCATGATAATTTAAATAGTGCACACCCATCACATGACACTTTTTTGGTTTGCTTTTCTAGCTCTCAAACAAGCTGAATTCACTCTCCACCCTGATTTCCATGAGACTGGAGTTCCTGAGAATTCTCTGCAGCCATGAGCATTACCTCAATCTGAACCTCTTCTTCATGACCTCCACATCTGCTCCAGCATCCCCTTCCCCCTCCTTATCCTCCCAGGTGGGCATCCATTAGACGATACTGCATGAACATCACATGAAGCACATGTGTAGAGAAAGACTTATGTTGCTCTATATTCAGCCACTGTTGGATCAGGGAGAACAATTTCCTTCTTGAAAGAAAAGGGACAGAAGAATAAAGACTAAGGGACTACCACTGCAAAACTGCATCTACACAAGTTGACTTAACATGACACAGATATGTGCCCCTCTAGAAACATGCGAACAGAAAATGACTGTTAAGGTAGACATACAAGATCTAAAATGAACATGGCTCTGAAGGCTAATTTACAGGCACACCTATATCCCATACATACACAACACAAATATGTATTTCAATATCTGTTTTGGAGAATTCTGGCATGCAGCAGTGCACAGCAAACTTTCTGGGTGTTTACCTTCTAGCTGAACTTTTTGTTCTCCAAGTGGATGTAGATGCTACCACTATGTAAGTTAGTGACTAAAACACTGCAATTTTCAATATCCTGGAATCATGGATTTCTGTTGAGCCTTAGTATTGTTCGGAGCAGGATTATCATGCTTTCCTTTTCAAATAGCAGCATTCTTTGTTCTGAGTTCCTTGCCACCCCAGTGGTACAGATGATGCAAAGACTTTGCCAGTGATTTCTCTGTGTTTTCTAAACAGTGTTTTCCATTTTATTTGAACTTTATGATTTTTGTGTGTGGAAACACTCAAGCATCCTGAGTAGACCTCTCCACACACTTTTTGTGAATGCCCCTCATCACTTCTCATTTCTCCCAGGATATCATTCCCAGTACATGGACATTTTTCCAGACTTGACCTGCTACTTGACACAGCTCTAGACTTCCTGAATGTCAGGACCTCCCATCCATCATCCTGGGCATGGAGTTCACAAATACATTCAATAAAGAAATTGTTGTCTGGCATGCCACACACTATTTTGCCAGTCTTATGCTCTTCCCCTCTACATTCCACTTAGATGGTATCTTGCTTTTACCATGGGGCAGACCCCCTAACAAAGGGTGCTAGCCTGCCTGTTTTCCACCTCAGTAGTCTTGCAGAGGTCAGGACTGGGATGAAGCATTTCAGTGCAGTGCCCCATAATTGCCAAAGGCCTTAGATGCAGGGGAATGGAACTGAAGCTAAGAATGGTGGAAGGCACAAAACCGCTCTGAGTAACAGAGCAGTTCAAATTCACAATTTCTTTTTCAAGTGTCATTGCCAAAGAATTGATTGGATGCTAAGATGTGCTACATCTCATACCTTAAGGGTTCTGACAGGTCAATAATAGTAAATAATATTTTCTTGAAGTTTTTCCTAGTCTTAAAAGCAAAGCGTGAAGGTCTTAAGAGTCAGGATTTCCCAATAGTTTTGCTTAATGCTAATCCTGGATGCCAAAGAACTAGAAATGGGACTGTTCTGCCTATAGGGAAAAAAGAAGTCAGCATAGGTCTTACAACTAGTTCGAGCAAGTCGTCAGAGCTGAGCAGACACCAGTTTAATGATTCTTTCCTTCAAGCAGCATCATCAACTCTCTCTCTCCTTTAGGAGTAACCTATGAAGTGCAACCTGTGCAAATCAATAAGGCTTTTGTGGCCCTTGGATGATTTAATACATTAGCTGACCACCTTTGCAGTAATTTTGATCTGTCAGCAGGAATGCTGCCCAGCTAGAGTTAGATTTTCAGTAAGAAATGGGGCCTTGTGAATAAATCTTTTGGAATTCTTGGAGAGAAGCCAAATTCACTTAACTGAGTGCTCTACACTTTAACGTTGTTCCACACAAACATAGTACAGCCAATGCCTGTCTGCCTGAGGTTGAAATGGGAGTGGGCTTAAGTACATGGATCCAAAATATGGGGCTGCTGAGGGACATGAGTTTCATTTGACCCAGCGTGCTGGAAGACAGCTGCCACAGTGTGGTATACTGCTACTTCATGTGTTTGTTTTCTGGGACTATTCCCAGGTGACTGACAGAAATATTGTGAGAGAATATTGAAGAATATAAATTAAGAGCAAAATTTGGACTCATAAACCCCAGTAGCTGCACGGGGGAGTAGAGTCTGAGACTTATGCTCACCCGATCAGGGGACAAAAACATTCCAGGTGACCTGTGGCACAGACCTATGATTGG
>VYZW01023225.1:5142-20210 GCA_013401315.1 Balaeniceps rex
TCAAGTCTTATTGCTGGTCACACAGGTCCAGTACCAAAGAAACCCCAGGACCTAGTTCACACTGGTATCTCTTCAGGCCTTATTGCTGGATCTTCAATTCAAAATCCTAAGGTTTCCTTAGAGCCTTTGCCAGCCAAACTACTTCAGCAAGGACTACAGAGGTCAAGCCAGNCTCCTTTACAAGCAACTATTAGTAAATCACAGACCAATCCAGTGGTGAAATTGAGCAGTAATCCCAAACTGTCTTGCTCATCACCAGTCATCAAGGCTCAAGATAAGTCTGTAGTATATCGCCTGCCTTTGTCTAATCCCTCATCTGGAAGTGGCTCTCAAGTGTCTCACCCACTGGTTTCTCGGACAACATCCAGCACCTCTACCTCTAGTAACTACTTAGCCAAGGCTATGGTGTCACAAGTTTCTTCCCAGGGTTTCAAGCCTCCCTTCTCCATGGCTGCCTCTCCCAAACCTGCTGCCTCTCCCAAGCCCACTGCATCTAAGCCCTCTGTGACACCCAAGCCCAACGCATCACCTAAATTTTCATCCAAGTCCACCTCATCCCCCAGGCCTGCAACAACACCCAGTTCTTCCAGTTCAAGTGCACTAGTTTCCCAGAGTAGTCACTCCAGCAACAACCCCCTTCATAAACAGACCAGTGGTGTAAATATCAGCAGGCAGTCTCCCACAATGAATTTGCTGCCCTCTAATCGCACCTCAGGCCTTCAGCCTGCAAAGAACCCTCAGGCTTCTTCAAAATTGCCCAACTCTTCTCTGTCTGGAACTGCTGGTAAAAATAATTTGGGTGGAGTTGGAATGAATGTACCTGCCAGCAGAGGCAGTAACCTTAACTCAAGTGGAGCTAGTAGGACTAGTTTGTCTGGGGGAGCAGGAAGTGGAACACAGGGTGCTACTAAACAATTGTCAACTCCACACAGACCATCTTCTGCCTCAGGGTCTCCAGTTGTAGCAGCCAGTGTGCAGGTATGCATCTAGCGAGTTTATGTTTAAACCTTACATTAATATTTATCACAGTTGTTTTGTAAAGATTCCTTCTTGCAATATCTTGATTTGAAAATGTGTCATAAATTTAGCATTTATGCTTAGTAAAACATTAATACTGATGAAACTATTTTGCACTAGTGGATAGGTATTTCCAGCTGATGTGAAATGCAAGGATCAGTGTGGAATGAATCCTCACTGTAAAATGTTGGTTGGTCTATACTGTGGAACAGAATTAACTTTTGGTTTGGTTTTTTAAGAGCACTAGAAAAGGTAAGCTTTGTGTGGCCATATTTTCAGGGGATATGGTATTTTCTTGCATTATTGGATTTGTGTATTCTTGCATATTTACTTATTTGTAATGATGGGGGTCATATGAAAAGGTGTCTTGGTACCTTTGTTGCCGAGCTTTGTGATTAACTTGCAAAACTAGAGGTCAGTTGCTTGTGGTTTGAGTATAATGCAAGACTTGCAAGGGCTTTTCTTTAGTATTTGTGATTAAATATGTATTTTATTTTGTAGGATCTAGTCAAACTGAATGAGACACCTCATTAATATATAAATATCTTAGAAATTGTTTGAGAGAGTGCTTATGTAGAACTTTATCACTGGTGATAAAACAAGTCATACAAAACAAATATTTTGAAAATACTGTTGTTCTAAAACCCATGCAAACCTATTTGCCCAGAAGAAAACCTGCTTTCCCAAGTTGTGCGTTCTTCTTACTGGGAGTGATTTAATTACTGAGATAGTTTGAGGTTTTCCTCTTTCTATTGCTTCCTCTATCCTGAAGTCTTCACTACTTAAGTAAAGTTAAGAAAAGCAATATTGCTGTAAATCAGAGTCTTGGTGTACAGCAAATGGAAAAGCTTTGCATTTTTCTGAACAATGTATATAGCTATTGCATGGTAGTGATGTATACTCAGCTTTTAGCAATGGCTTATAATCTTTTAGCTTGCTATCAAATTTTTCTTAATGCATCTGAATAACAGGAGGAAGATGATTTTTACAAGACATTCCTATGGTTTTTCATCCTACTGTACCTTAAGTCTGTTACAGTAAACAAGGAATCTCTGGCAGGCTCTGACACAGCCTTCTTGTTGTTTTGGGTACTTTGAATGAAAAAACCAGCAAACCATATGCTGTGTAAGGGCCACTGAGGTATCACATAGGTCCTAGAGAAGAGCTGAGCCAGATACAGTGCAGCTTGGGTACTCTAGGAGGTGCCTGGAGGAGACAAAAAAGGCTACAGTAAACGGACTGGGAACAGAGTTGTTTCTTCCCGGTGCAATCAACAGAATCCAGTGGGTACAATTGCTGTGATGTAGAAGAAAATGTGAAATGGGTGTGGTAGTGCTTAAAGATGACGGACGAGGGAAATAAGTAGTATTGTGTTGGGTGATGAGATGAATTCTGGCAAACCTTCCTGTAGTTAAAGACAAGTAACTTTTTTTAGACACACTGATCACCTGGGGAATGAAATACGTTTTGGCAGACAGTGATGTTGAAGAGGACTGGAGGGGGTGTGGTGGATAATGAAGTAACGAGTGCATACTGTAATACAGCAAAATAAGGTATATTGGCATATGGAAGGGGGGAAATCAGCTAGAGGTACTGAGCAGCATATGGTATCACTAAAATAATTATTGTGACTTTGTGTGGGGTTTTTTGACACTTCAGAAGTACTTTGATAACCTAGAAATGGTTCAGAAGAATGGTGCAAGGAAGATAAACCATGGAATAAGGCTGTTGCTACTGTGCAGACTGAGGCTTAATCAGTGGAGTATGTTCAAGAGAAGATTAGAATCAAATTACCTCCCAGTCCAAGTACACTGAAGGGGAAGAGATTTGTGATAAGAGGGCTTTATTTAGTCTTAAAGGTCTAATGTCTGTCTGCTAAACTTAATAAATTCCAGACTAGTTGTTAGGTACAATGTACTAATGAGTTAGTTACCCCTCTTAAAACTTTGCATAAGACTGAAAGTGAATCTCCTTTCTGTTAAGGGTTTAGGATTTAATTCCTATCTGAGATACTATTAATTGGTCAGAAGATGAGAATGGTACCTGAGTTGCTTATTAGAGTATCCTGGTCTGCTTGCGTTGAAGATCAGACTAGATGATTTCATGTGATAATAAAGATGTTCCTAACTAGGAAGAGTTTCTAAGAAGTGTTTCCCTCCTTTCCCCTTTTGATTGTCACAGTTATTTACCAGAATATAAGCTTACACCTGCTGTAGCTCCACAGAAATTTTACTCTGGAATACTCTTTAAGTTACATCTTAAAAACGCAAAGTCAAAGTAATCTAAAATTCAGCAATTATCGTGTATGATTTCCTTAAAAAGCTCTACCTACCATTAGCACTCTTGAGCAGAATCTGGCTTAAACTTTAAGGATCTTAGTGACTCAGATTTGCATGACCAGGATGAACCCTTTTATGAAGTGCTGTCATAGGTGAGAGAAATAGAAACATCTGAACTGCAACTCTCTTAGAGCATTCTCTGTAGCTCTTCCCATCACTGAACTTCTCTCTCCTCCTTTTTGAGAGAGTAAGCAAGGTCTTGGCAGAGCATGTTACAAAGCTGCTTTCTGTTTTCAGGCATTTTGCAAATCCACAATTGCAAGAGATTACTGTATGGCTTTTATTTTGTTGCATGGTAAAGATTATGTAGACAGTGAATGGTTGTCATTTTTGTACATAGGATTGTGAAATTAGTGCTTTTAAAGGCAAAAGAGAATAATCGTGCATGTTGAAGTTTTTCATCCATTTTTTTTCTACTTGTGGGATGGAGTATGTCTTAGAAGCTGTCACTCCGAAGATGACAAATACAGACACTTGCTATGAACATCACATCTGTAGTTGTTTACACTTACAGGGTTACTGGTTTAAAATCTTGTGTTTTCTCGTAAGCCATAATTAACCTTTCTTTAGCTGCTTTCATCTGAACACCTTAAGACCAAAACTGGTAATAGAAACTTTATCCCTACTAGGAGTTTTCATCACTTTGATGTTTCTGTAAGTTGATACTACAGAATGCAAGGAGATTTCATTTTCATTTTAAGCTCATGTGTTAATTAAAATGATTCTAAGTTTTGGGTTTAGTTAAGGCTTACTTGTATAAATGCACAGGTTTGAAGTCCTGTTCAGTCTGAGTCTTTTTAACTCAAATATCTAAAATATCTGAGCTTGAGTCTGATTCAAAATGCTTTCTATACTAACTGTTTTGTAGTAGATCATTAGGGAATTAGCATATAAAATTACTATATGCATAGCAAAGGAAAGATTGTTAAATAAGAATGAGCTGTTCTAATGTTAGAGGAATTAATGCCATTTGGGAACTGTTGTAGCTAAAATGTTCTGGATAATCTTGCATTTTCGTTTTTAAACTACAGTGAATTTAAATCATTGTGACATATGTAGAGAGGTTATTTTCCTTTGCCTTTTGCTTTGACATGTGTATACACACCTATACATACATATGTATGTCTGCATCTTTGTTATCTGACTTCTCTCAAAGTGTGGGGCTTCTTATGTATGAATCTTAATTTTCAAAAATCATTGCTTCTAAGAAACCTCTTTAGAAATAAAGTCAGTGTTCTGTTAAGACCCAGATTTGGAGAGGGGAGAGTAATGCTGTGCTTCTAAAGAATTTCAGATCTACATCTGATAACTTCGTATTATTTATCTAATAGAAGATGTTGCGTTAGATTCTGATGTAGACCCAGTGCATAATTAGAAAGGAGATGAGGAAATTACCTGCAAGGCTGAGAAAAACATGAGATGAACCATACTGTCATGTCTGAATCTGAGGTATAATTGTTCTTACCAGATGAACAGTGGGAAGACCTCCTAGGTGGATAAGTGGGTATTTATTAATAGTTTAATACACTTCTTAATAGGGCCATGATTAACAGAAAATAGTCAATTCTTATCTTCTTAAAGAATATAACTCAAAGCTTTAAAATCTTGAAGTACTCCTTTTCTTTGTACAGTCAACAGCAGGAGCATCATTACTGGCTAACGCCTCACCTCTGACTCTCATGGCATCACCCCTGTCTGTAACCAGTCAGAACGTGACATCTGCACCATTAACTCCTTTTGGGATGCTGGGTGGCCTTGTTCCTGTGACCGTGCCCTTCCAGTTTCCCTTGGAGCTGCTTGGCTTCGGGACGGACACAGCTGGAGTGACAACCACCTCGGGATCTACCTCAGCGGCTTTCCACCACAGCCTAACTCAGAGTGAGTGGAATTAGTTATCACACTGTGCTATAAGGAAAGATGCATCCTGAAAATGGAAAATAAGAAGGGAAGCAATAAAGTTGAGACACTCAAATTTGGTTCATGAAAATCCCTGCAGGAGAGTAAATGTGATTTCTTTGCTGGTAAAACTCTGTTTATGTAATTATCCAAATGTTATGAATCACCTTTGATAAGCTTAACTTCATTGTTACATTTCACAGTACATACTTAGTTTTGAACATGCTTTTTTGGGTTAACTTTTAATCCCTTATCTTTAGAAAGGAATATAGCTTAAAAGTCTCCAAATATCATGATACAAATAAGAGACTTAACATGGTGATTCCTCAAAATATCCTTAGGTCAGTAATCCCAGATATCAAACAGTTCTCTTATGAGGAAGTATCAACCAAGATGGCATTTGTCTCTTCTGATTGCTTAAAAAGAAATTCTTTAGGTTTTTAACCTATATCAGGTTTTGGTCTTTCTGCTGAAGGAAGTGATATGATGAGTTGCATCCCAATAGCGAGGCATGGTCCTTGCTCTGACTTTTGATTAACCATGTCTGAATAGGTCTGGTTTTGTTGACTTATTTCAGCCATCAGAATGCTATCAGGTATTTATTTTTTGTTGGTGAGATAAATCTTCAGAAATCTGTGCAAATGAGCATGATACTATAGCTACACTATAAAAAATAAAAACTTCCTGTTTCACAAAGGCTGCCTCTGTCCTTAAGATTTATTTTTCATCTTTGTTGCTCTCATTTTTTTTTTTTCCCCAGACTTACTGAAGGGTTTACAGCCAGGTGCTCAGCACGCAGCAACGCTGTCTCACTCACCTCTGCCTGCTCACTTGCAGCAAGCTTACACAGGTAAAGACATTGTATTTTTCTTATTTTTAACTTAAAAGTCAGATCTCTGCCCTAGACTGAAATAAAATGTACACTAGAACCGAAATTGGTTTAGAGAAGACACAACACAGGGACAAGCTCTGGTAGCAGCAGACAGTACACATTCTATTGTAGCAGTACTTTTGGAACGTGAACACTTTTTTTTTTCTACTTGTCTTCAATGTCAGGAACAAAAAAAGTTCAAAAATTTCATAAATACTTTATTGTGGCAGTTCTAGAAACCGAAGTGTACAAATTCAAGTAGTGGGGAGGAAAAAAGGCATACTACTTATTGGATGCTAACATGATTGTTTACAGGCTGCATAAAGCCCGTATTGGCAAGATTGTTTTTTCCACTCAATTTTAATTTCTCCTTTGGAGGAGAAACTGACCTTCCAGTTAGAAGCTTCTTCATGTTTCTTGTAAGAGCGCATACATGTGTGAATAGTGTGATGGCTTCCTAATGGAAGATCTGCTTTCCCTGGGAATTTTATCCTTGATAAGAGTTGAATATTTTGATAAAAGAAGCTTGAAGTAGAACACCTCCTTTTTCTGTTTGTAAGGCTTAGAGCTGAAAAACTATCATAGAGCTTTAGAAGGTGCAGTTTAGGGTGTACTTCTTTCTTTGCCACCTGTAGGGTTGGGGTTTTTTTGCCAGGAGAAGGAACAGGAAGGGTGGCAGTGGCTTGCTGGGGGTTCATCCCCTTCTCAGAGACCTCAGCACCAAAAAACTGGGCAGTGTTGCTCTAAGAGGCTGTGAAACCAACCAATTGGCTATATTTGGTACAACCTTAACTTTTTTGTCACAGTGAGTGCCATGGGTTGAATGCTAAAAATGCTTTATTAAAATGTAAAGGCTTCTAAAGAAAGGCTTGATTTTTAAATTTTTTTTTCAGTATCCCAAGCTGCAACTTAATCTTTAGAAAGATGGTATCTTTTGGTATGAAGCCTGATATCTCATGTTTCAACAGTGATATTTCTAATAAATGAACTACAGAGAAGATGCAAAGTCTTCCACTGTATAAAGACAGTGTACTTTTTGGTGATGCTAAAGCTGAATGTGCCAAATTCCTGTCTTTTTTGCTGTAAGTTATAAATAAAAGTTCACTCATGCTTTTATTCTTCCCTTTCTTTTCCTGTCTCTAAACTACAGATGGAGGCCAAAGTAAAGGGGACACTAAGTTACAGCGGAAAAACCAGTGACTTCTGGACAAGCAAGGGAGCTGAAGCAGTTCTGGTTGGCTGACAGAATCTGCCCAGTTGGGAAAGTGCTTATTGTCACAGGGCTGCTGTTTCTGTCGATGTTTACATATTCTGATCCCAAGCACTGTGGTGAGAGGAAGAAGAAAAAGAAAACAATACTTGATCAAAGAGAGAAGGAAAAGGAGGACTGGTCCCTCCTGGTCATGCAGACTGGTCATAGTTTGATCTTGCCTAAAGAAATAAGCTTTTTTATCTGCTCTGATTGGCTTTTAAAAGAAATTGATCGTCAAACCCACAGCAGCACAAAATTTTATTTTTTCTGGGTGATGTCTGATGAAGAGTTGAAAGCGTGAGAGGAGCTAGAATAGGTTTCTCCATCCATTGTGTAAGGTGGAATCATCCACTTCATTAGCGCCCGAAATGCCCAGTATAAGATTATGTGTAGGTCCTGAGTGTACTATATGGTTGTGGACCAAAGGTTATGTAGAGTGGAGGTGGTGCTGGGACACTTTGCATTATAGTTAAACCCTTACACAAATGTAGTTTCTGATACGGACATTTTTCTAGCTTTACAAGGCTGCTTGGCTTTAGGGAGCCTACAGATGTATGCAGTCTCATTAGAGTTGTCGTCAAAAACAGATCTCCTGGTACATCGAGATGTGAGATACAGACTACTGGGAAATCCCTTGCTCCTCGTTTGATTTTTTTTTTTTTAATATAAAGATTTCTTATTTAAGGGAGGAAGGGCATGGAAAACTTTCCATTTACATGAAAAGGAAATCCACATTTTATTGGTCAGACTAGTATTTCTTTCCCACATTTTTTTTTTAAAAGGCACACTGATTTTTCAGTCCTTCCATTTGTTAAACTTTCTTTTCCTTTGCCTTGTGCTTATCTGCTACTGAAATTAAGTAATGCTCTATTCATATCTTTTATAAAACACAACCAGTTCTTTACTCATTCTAGATCTTCTTCATCTTTCATCTAACTCCTCCCAAAAGCCTTGCATTATACTGATTTGCTAGTTAAAGAAAGCTGATTGTGACCTGTTCCAGAGCCAGGTTAATACTGCTTCAGGCATTAGCCAAAGAGGAGTCGTTCAAAAGCGACCAGAGGTGCCTTCTCTTCTGGGGGCTGAATGGATTGTCTCCAGCATTTCCAGCCCCTGCTGGCCTGGGGAGTTCCTGACCTGAACTCTTCCTTACATGGTAGCACAAGACTGCAAATCTGGCTTTTTTTTTTTTGATAGCAATACATTGACTGGTTCATTTGTAAGGTTAGGAAGTATCCAGCACATGTTGCACTTTTGACACTAGGACAGAACTTTGCTGTTGAGTCCCTTGTGCTCTCAGATAAAAGGTGAGAATGGCAGAAACTGAAATAAGTCATAGGGGAAAGGAGCAAATAAAATAGTATGATGCCCTTCTTCAACCCCAGAACATTCCTTTGATCAGAGATGCTGAAATTCCTAGCAGCTAGTCTTTCCAGTAGTTTGACTTGAGATTGAACCAGTGACTACTGGTTATCTCACACCTTCCAGAAAGGCTTTGACCCATGGATATTGAATCTTCAGTGGTTTTTGCTAGATTAACTTATAGCTTTCAGGTTTCTTTTACATGTGATTTATTTTTCTTAGACCAGACAACAATTTCTTTTCTATTTAGAGCTCATTTTAATTTTATATAAATATATATACGTGAATTTAAAATAATATATATTGTGTATTTAGTATAAAAATGTTGGGTTGAGCTCAGCAATAAATGTTTTTGCACAACACTTCTGTGAAAGATGGATTGAATTAAAATAAGATGCATTAGTTTGTTAATTTCACTCCACAGCATCTGCCAATTAAATGCTTTTTAGCTAGTGCTAATGTTTTGTATGTGGTGTGTTGATTAGATAAGCTTGCATCTCCATCATCAAGGGTATTTAGAGTTGAAACATACAGCTATGTAGACTCTGGCATTCTTAATACTGTGCAAATTCTGTCAAAATACCATAAACTATTTAGAATGCAAGCTTTATCGGATTTTTTTTTTCCCCTCTTTTTCTCCAGGAAGGGTTGAAGGAAGACAACTTTTTGTTTTTTGAGGCCTCACAGTTCTGGCAGGATGCTAATTCTCTGAACTGTGTCAAACCTGATACTTTTTAACAATGCATATAGCTAAGGGAGTTGGAGCCATCAGGCAGCAATATATTTAAAAGACCCTGTCCTAAGAGTTCTACCTCTTCTACATTTTCCTCATCAAGGCATCTCATTCAAATTTCCATCTTTTGTCTTCATACTTAACGAAATTTTAGATTGGGAGACTTGGTGCCCTTTATAACTACAGCACAAATTTCCTTTCAACATTCCTTTCTTTCTGGAAGTATGCCTCATCTTCAGTTGAGGAGTATCCTCTCTAAATCTTGAGGGTAGGAGTAGGTCCTTGTCTGTGGCCTACTGAGCTGCTCAGTCTTGGGAAACAAGTAAGCTAATACTTATTGTGGAAATAGGTAGGAGGATGATGAGAATAAAGATGACCATACATTGTTCGTGAAGCCAGTTCAAACAGCCCCCCAGAGGATAACTGTTTTCAGTCATTATGCTCCTGAGCTACTTTGGAATCGGCAACATAGCGATGAAAGGGTCTATATTCCCTGTTCCCTATTCTCCCTGGTTAAACCTAGCAAGGCCAAATCAAAGGAAATAATAGGGTGGCTCCCAGAGACCTTTGCAGGTGGCATAAACAGGATGGGGAAGTGAAAGATTTCGGCAACATCCAAATGCAAAATTAGGTTAATGTTTTACTATTTTCTGCACAGCAGCTCTTCTAAAGGCATTTTCCCCCTGAAGTTTTTACTACTTTTTAAGGGCCTTTGTTAATAAATAAACTGTAGTTGTACATACTAAATAACCCTCAGTATTCACAAGCAATAAGAAAGCCAAGTAGAGCTGTCTTTTCCAGACAGCAGGGCTGAACTTGGTTTGGGGACTGTATATGAGCTAACATGTCAAGCTCATGGAAAGCCCCAAACACATGCAAGCAATAATTTCAAACACAGGTTTTAGATGTTAAAACCATCTGGGTAATATTTTCTGCTACATGATCCAAAGTCCCAAAAGTCATGGTAGCTATTTTAAATCCTTTTGAGACACTTGCAAAGAAAGAAGGCAGGCTAGATGAAAAACAGGCTGCAAAGTTTCCTGATACCTTGGACTATAACTGCAGTGTTCTCCCACTCCAAGATGCAAATGGCCTAAATCACTTTGTCAGCCTTCTGTGTTGATTTGAGATACATGACTAATACCAATCAGCTAAGTCACAAGTGTGGATGCTGTGGGTTTCACATCTGTTTTCTGCTAATCAGAAGTAACTTTTAATTACCTGGGTTCTGCTTCTTGTTTGAATCCTATCAAAGTTGTCTGATGCACAGATTTGGGGGTGGGACAGGTGCCAAGAGCCTGTTTCCTTCCCGCAGTCCCATCACCTGACCCTTCCTCCACACTCCTTCTCCACTTGGTGCAAGACCCTTGAGGACATGAAAACAGAGAAATCCTGCAACTCTCCCAAGCTGCCATCAGTTGTGTGAACCATTAACCCTCTGGGAGTCATCTTGGACTCCAACTAACTTTATCACATTTGCTGCTACATTCGTAAAATGAACTTTTGGCTGTATTTATTAGCAAATTTTAATCTAGTTTACAGTTCGTTTGGTTTTCTTTTGAGTAGTTTTTGCCCACGGATGGATTAGAAGTGTTGGGGTGTTTGGGGNNNNTTAGAAGTGTTGGGGTGTTTGGGGTTTGGGTTTTTTTTTTTTTTGGGGGAATTGGGGAAGGCAAAGTGGTCCCTCTTCTGCTTTTGTTTTGGACTTTTTTGAAGATGGCATTGCAGGGAAAACCTGCAGCCAAGCCAAGCTGTGGAAGGCTTCCTCCCACACCTAACTTTCATCTTTTGCTGAATTGGGGGGAAATCATTAAAGGGACACTTGCTTTTTGTTTGGGTTTGGTTTTTTTTTTTCCCCTTCCATAAAATGAACCAGAACATGAAAGCAGTAGGTAAATGACTGATTAATTAACAGTTTATGCAATTTTAATTTTATAGAAAGTAAAAAAAGATTGGTAGATTTTGATTGGTCCTAGCTCTGGTGAAATGGCTGTTACCCTCCATGACTTACTTGATTCAGACCTTTGTCCTTTGTTTAAGTGCCTTTTTTTTTTTAAATTTTATTTCCCTACCTTCTTTAAACTGTTCTCAGAGATCCTGAAGTGCTGGAAGGCATTTTGGAGGAAAATCTTAAGCTTGCCAAGATGGCTTTATGCTGTTATACTATTTTTTCCCTTTTGTAAAAAGAAAAAAAAAGTGTGTAATGCGTGTAACTTCATAGCTGCTGTACCATGGCGTTGGTTCTGTGTGCTTGTGCGTTCTTCTCTCACGCTCACACATGTACGCACACACACATATACAGCAATATTCCTGAGAAACGTGTTCATCCTTTGACATTCTGCTGGCTCTGTTAAACACTTTACTTAAAGGTGAACATTTGTGCAAAGATGGCAGTACAATAAAAGAGTGTGTGTGTGTGAGTGTGCATAAATGTGCATGAGAGAAAGGAAGTAGCTAATGGGAATGAAACTTCTTGCATTTTTCTCTGAAGGTTTTAAATTTGGATCTTAATTCGGTCATGAGTAAAACATTATGGGCCCTCTCTGGCAACCTTATTAAATACTGGACCACTTCACACAGTTACTGAGTCTGAGGCAAAGACGCGTGGCTGACAACCCCAAGGAGGTGGGAAGGGGGAAAGAAGGTTAAAATAGCAGCTTGCAACAAGTTTGAGTTGAGATGAATTGCAAGGAATCTTGTGTGCAGCTAGTCACATCTGTTTGACACCAGTTATTGCAAGGATTCTCAGATTTACCAAAGTTGTCACTTTCTACCAGATATCATATGTAAGAAGGAATTTGGTAAAACCTGCAAGAGTGCAGCTGCTAATTGAAGTTAAACCTGGCTATGCTTCACATGCTGCCTAAATCATTCACCATGAAGTACTTTTCTAGTTGTACTTTTTCTCAATTTATTGAGATTTCATTAATGGTTTGTTCTCTTAATATAATGAACAGTAAGTTCATGTGTTGTTAGCTGCAAGTGAACCCTCATAATAGTGTCTGTGCTTGTTTCCTTGTTATCTGACAAAATTAGCAATCTGCAATAGATCATCTAGTGATTTTAACAATTCTGTGCCGAGGATTTGTCTAACTTATGATTATTATAAACATGCATACCTGAAATTAGCAATTCACTTGTTGACGAAGTGCTAAACTTAAGGTAACATACATAGCAGCGCTAGACTGTGCTAGTTCTATGATGTGCTTCCCCTGGGAAGATCTAATTTTGAGTTGCAATATGAAAATGAAGCATTTACTTTACAGAATGGGAATGGAATGAAGAGTCCTTCGTAAGTGGAGAGCCCGTCTAGAGAGCAGAAAATAAGATCTCAAATACAGCATGTTCCTGTGGCAGAGAATAGCTGAACTGCTGATTCAGTTCTTAGCTTGTCTTCACATGTTTGAGTGAACCTGTTTATGTAAACTAGGCCATAGGCGGATTTCTTCTACCAATCTAATGGTGCCAGTCAAAGATAGGACTATTGCTGGTAGCTCAGCCAGTTGGAGTCATAGTGAGGGTGCTTCTTAATCTGCCTAAGGCAGTTCCTTCAGTGGAGTTTGCCACATCCACCTGTGGCAGTAAATGGAGTTAACCTGGCTGTTCTGATGCTGTTTAATTCATTTTGAGCACACATGCTCTTGATCCTAGGCTGATCTGTGAGGTGGGGGATCTATGGTTGGTGATGATGGTTGACTGTTGCAGTCTTTTTTAACAGATGCAGCTGTTGTGAAAATCTTTTGTCTGTCTACTGCTTAAGAAATCACTGCCAAAATAAGCAGACAGAAGTATGCTTACTGGGCCACTGGAAAGATAACTGTTGTGTAGGGGAATGCTTTGTTTGTGGAAACTTCTGGTGTGGCTTCATCCTTTTTCTATGACCCGGTGATCCCTTGCTGCTGTAATAGCCTTTTGGGGCCATAGAAAGCCCTGCTGCTGCTGTGAGTTATGCTGAGAGATCAGCATGGCCTGGAACCGGCCCAAAACTGGGGAAGTACAAAGATTCCCTACAGCTGTTTTTGCACACTCCTCATAAATAAAACTCTGCTAATCTTGTTGGTAGTCAAGGATATAGGTCTGTATTTTGTAGCCATTTTTGACAGCTATAATTCTACAGAGCAACTCTGGAAAAAAAAAAAAAAACAAAAAAGGGTTTTGTATCTAGAAGTGTATTTCAGTCTCTTCCCTTGCCGTCATCTCCTGCTTAAATAATAACCATTAACTATTAACTAAAGTTTTTCTTTATGGTGAAGTAATCCAAAGCAAGCAGTGTACACTATGACTCCTATCATACTCAATACTAAGGGTTTTTGGTTTTGTGGTGTTTGTTTGTTGGGTTTTTTTTTGCCCGGCAGTATGCGCAGATGTATTTTATCGACAGATAGTTATGTTTGTTACTGTCTAGTACTAAGAGAAAAAGGGAGGGAGAGAATCAACCAAAACCAGTCAGGAGATGCCACCATCGCAGGCCAAACCAAGTAGCTGCTGAGGCAGCCAGAGCTTCTTTGAGACTTCCCAGATTTCACCAGAGGAGTGGGGAGTGGGGGAAGAAACTTTCTTTTGTTCTCAGCTTTTTCCAGATAAGGCCTTAGTTTGATTAGTAGTCACTAATATCAACTATGCAGATAAGTATTGACGTGTTTCAGTGTTACATGCATTCCTTCCCCCAGCTACCCTTCTTAACACATGTTGAAGTTTTACCCAAAGAAAATGGAGTATTTTTGAATGTCTGTACTGCAGAAGTCTTTTTTGCTAACATGAAGAAAGAAATTTGTATTTTAAAAAAGAAACCCTTTCACTGGTGCAACACCTAGTGTCAAGTGTCATGAAGTTGCTTCGAGAGGGAAGCTAAAATCACCTCTTGTGATATGTTTTAGTCTGAGAGTTTTTTAGAATATCCAGCTCTCAAAATTGGTTTAAGAAGCGGCAGCAATGTTTTTTAATGTACAGATTGGATTTGGGGAGAAACTAATGAGACATCCCAGGTTTCCTTCCAGTATCAGAAGTGAATTAAATCAATTTCTCACTTAAATGAAGTTGCTTCTAAACAAAGGGAGTTATCAGCTACACAGTAGCTGGATCTTTAAATCAAAGCTAAATCGCAATCCCCAGCTATTTCTCACTGATCTTTTAGTCTTGTTGTATGTAACTACAAATAACAGTTTAGCTCAGAGGTGAGAACTGTAGTGTGTGTTTCATTGCTGGTGATTCCATCATGTAGCAATTAGTACCATGTTCTTGCATAGTTCTCAAGATCCATACTGGAAATAGATGGAGAAATTTTATTTTTGGACTACTGTTTAAAAAAATTACAAAATGAACTACTACTTTTTACCCCCAGAAGTCTACTGAGCAGCGTTATATTTTAGCAGTTAAACTAGTACCCTTGTTATGTGATTTGTCTCTTGTAGTCGTCTTTTACTGAGGGTTGGAAGCATTTCATGAGTAATCCTTCAAATGCTGGCATTCTCTAGCTTAAAGTCAGGTGCTTATAATAAAAGGGCATCTGTGATGATAACTTCTGATGATACAAAAGCACTATGTTCAGAATATTTCATTGGGAAAAAAAAAAAAAAAAAAAAAAACAACAAAACCCAA
>VYZW01023225.1:20227-34688 GCA_013401315.1 Balaeniceps rex
AAAAAAAAAAAAAAAACAACAGGTGTGGGTGCAAGTCCCTTTAGTTCTGCCTGATAAAGAGGCTCCGTCAAGAAGAGAGCATCCAAATACCTGCCCGCACAGCTAATGGTAGTGGGGATCATCCCCTTGACAGAGGTTTAGCCTCAATATCCTCTGTTTGGTGTCACTTTAGCAAGTTTAGATACAGCCAGCTTGACTCTACCTGACTTGCTGTGATCCCCAAGACAATGAAAGGCTGAGCAGCAGATGGACAAAGTGTTTTCCTGCCTTTCACTAGGCAGCTCAGAACAAACAGCTGGCCAAGTGTTTTGTTATAAACAAATGTTAAATCACAGCTAGAATCCTTTGCATTCCTTGGCTTCAAACAAAGGAATGTGCAGTTACTATGAGATGGCAAACCTCTTTGAGTTGGTGATTCCTGTGATTCCTCAGCCCAGCGTGAATTTGTACAAGGTTCACCTTCCTCCTTTTAATACTTGCATATTTCAGATCATAGGGCTTAGTGACGCAGAGAGGATCCTAACAGCCGTGTGCTTACCTGATGAGCTCTCCAGAGAAACTCCCCTGTGAAATGCTCCCCTCCTGTCACAACAAGCCTGAACAACCAAATGCAGCTACATTTGGGTGGTTAGCATCACTTTCACTTGGATTTTTAGGGAGGTGTGTTCCAATAACTTCAAGGGATACTGTGTTTTAAATGTGTGATTTCTTTCCTCTCTCCTTATAAAACTGGACCTGAACACAAGTTTTGAGTTGTTGGGGGTTTTTTTGTAATAATCTCAGGACCTGAAAGATTGTAGCATTTAGTGTGTCTTAAAAATGATGTACTGTACCAGCCATGGATTTTGTAAATACACCTGTCTCCCTTTTTTGTATTTTAATTTTTTAAAAGTGTGTAAGGCTCTTAGCCAGAGGAACTGGTGCCTGCTTAACTTCCATCCTGAACTGAAGCAGGAAAAGGAAGAAGCTGCTGCCACAAAAGCCCGCATCAGTTCCAAATGTGTATATTGTTCTGGTCAGTTTAATGGCTGTTAGTCTTTTGTTAGTTGGGAAGGCGGTTTGTTCCCCTGCACGTTCCCAGTTGTGGCTAGCAGAGCCCTATCGGGGAGACTAATTTTAACTCTCCTCTGTGTGACTACTTGATGTTTTCACTCCTTCCAGATACTCAGGTTTGCTATCCCTGAGAAGTCTGATGTTTTCAGAGGTCAGGGCTATTTGCCCTCTGCAAGAATAGCTGGAGAGCAGCATTTCTCATTTTATCAGTGCTTTGGTCCAAACAGTAATAGGGTTTGTATCCTGTGAACCTTGCACATTAATGCCGCCTCTACCTGTTCCAGGAGGGACTTGCCCTTTTATTTTCCGCTTTCCTGAAAGGAGTGCAAAGATTTTTTTGGCAGCAGACTTTGCTCTGGGATCCAACCTTGCCGGCAGACCCCTGTTCTGCAGTAGGAGCCTTACTCAGTTCGGCGTAGCTGTTCCCTGTCCCTAACTGCGACAGGCTTTTTTCATGAGTGTACTTTTTTTTTTTTAATGTGTCATGTGTCTGTGCTGTATTAAATAAAGAGGAATGTACATATTAGCGCCGTCTCTGTGATTTCTCACAAAAATAAAGAGGTAAAAAGGTTTCACTTGAAGGGTTGTCTCTTGGGGCTTTTTGTTGGGGTTTTTCGTTGTTGTTTTGGGGCAGGGGGTTGCGAGCTTTCTTCAGTCAGGGCAACCACGACGGCAAAGGGAAACACTGCGAGCAAGGAGCAGCATTTTAAAACTACCGGAGCATTCGTCTAAAAGGGAACTCTTCCCTTTTGGGGTGCGCTGTTTCAAGGGAAAGCCTGGCGCCCTGCCCCGACGGACGAGCCGAACGGAATCCGGTCCCGGCCGCCGCCTTCTCCCGCCGGGCACCGGCCCCGCCCCGCCCCGCGCGCTACGCGGCTGACGTCTTCCGGTCCGCGAGCCGCGCGCGAGGGGGCGCTGCCCAGTCAGTGGCCTTCGACGCTTTGCATAAAAGGAAGAGGGGCGGGGACAGAGGAGAAGTATGTACAGAGAGAAGCCTCTCGTGCAGCAGCCCCAGTGGCCTAATGGATAAGGCATTGGCCTCCTAAGCCAGGGATTGTGGGTTCGAGTCCCATCTGGGGTGGGCGTTTTTTTTCCACCCTCGCCGGCTGAGGCGGGAGGGCCGCAACCCGCAGCAGCTCCGCAACGCTCAAACGGCGCCGGCTATTCCACAGTGCTGGGCCTTTGAGCCACCGGGCTGCGTCTCCTGGGATTTCTGAGCGTCCCCCGTGGGTTCTAGCGCGCTGCAGATCGTTTATAAGACCGGAGACCTCAGAAACACGCGTGGGCTGCTCGGGAAGAGGCTACGGCCCAGCTCAGCTTCCCGCAGCGGGACGGGCTCCCCTCGGGTGTCTCCCAGCGATCCCGCTCCGGTACCTTCAGCCGGCGCGCACGGGCCTCGCCTCGACGATCGACCTTCGGCACTTGACCTCCGCTGATTGCGGGGGGGTGGGGCGGGTAGCAGAAGGCGATCGTTCGACTCGGCGCTCGATAGTCCGCCTTGGCAGAGCCTCGCCTCCTCCGCGGCCCCTGGCCGAAGGCGCGAAGGTGAAGCTCGCGCGCGCCGGCCGCGTCACTAATTGGCCGCCGCCGCAGGAAGGCGGTGGCGCAAGATGGCGGCGCTGGGTTCTCCGCTGCGGACCTTGCGCGGGCTCCTGCGGGAGCTCCGCCATGCCAGCGGCCGGGCGGGCCGCCCCTACCGCCGGACGCCCGCCTACCAGCACGTCGTGGCAGCCTTCCGCGCCCACCGGGTACGCGTGGGCTGTCCCCCCCCTCCCTCCCCCCCCTTCTTGCCTCCTTCCCGCTGGGGAGGCGAGGCGAGGTGGGGGCGCTCCTGCTCGATGCCGCGCAGCCCAGCGCGGGAGCCCGTGGCCTCGGAGGGGTGTGAGGTGAAGTCTCCGGGGCTTGTTCCCTCCTCTCGGCAGGTTACTAGCGAGAAACTCTGCCGGGCCCAGCAAGAGCTGCACTTCCAGGCTGCCACCTACCTCTGCCTGCTCCGCAGCGTGCGGGAACACACAGCCCTTCACCAGGAGTACCACGGCAAAGGGGAGCGCTCGCCTGAGGAGGTCGCCGGGCTGGTGGGCTTCAGGTTGCCTCAGCAGCCGGGAGGGAAGGGTTAAGACGATTGTGTTACGTTCTGTATTCCTGAATAAATACCCCAGACTGTGGAAGCGGCCTGGGTTTTCGTTTGTGTTTTCTGTCGATTTTAGCTCGCAGGTGTGGTGTGAAAGAGTCGTAACTGGGAATCCCTGTCCCAGTTTATCAAGCATACCTGACGCACCCCTTCAGTCTGAACATGTGGTATGACAGGCAACCTCCACGGGATGAGAGGAAGGCTGGTTGTAGTGGAAAAACATGACAGCCTTCACTGCTAAGCTGTTTTGTCTAAGGGGTTGCAAGGGATGTTGGTTTGCCCCTCAAAATCTGTAGGTAAGAGTTTGTCTCTTTACTGTAGGGTTTTCTAGCCATGTTGTGTGTGTGTGGAATTTTCTACTCTCCCAAGAGTGAAGGCCCTTTCTTTGCAACATTAGTGGGTTCTGGCAAGCACTGCAGTAGCACAAACCTCTTTCATCTTGAAGATTTTTTTTCTTTCCATGATGGTGAGCTAGTGGTAACAATTCTAACGCATTACGTGTTTCTCAGTGTCTCTGAGCAGTCAGCCCTGCGACTGTAGGCTCCCTATGTTGTTCTTACACACTCTGAATCTCAGAAAAACTAAAGTGAACTGGTGACTGGCAGTTACCCTAGACACACAAATCAGGCTGCCATTTTCTTGCTTGTCTTGCAATCTGGAACAGCAGATTTCTTTTTATAAGAAAAGAAAAACCAGCTTGAATTGTTGCTGCCCTCTTCTCAGAGAAGGGTTGAATTATATGCAAGATGTGTAAGAAATCTGTAATAAGGATGACTTATAATGGCTAAAAATGTGAGGCTTGTTTACATGGGGGAGGAGCTATAAACAAGGATTAAAGAGTGCTTAGTGGGTTTTTTTTTTTACTACCAGCAAAACCAAAGTATTCTGTCAGAAAAGCATTGCAAATATAATTACTTCATCTAAATCTGTATATTCTCTTTCCCCTGTATTTAAAACTCAGGGATAGTTTAATCCCCAAAGTATAGTGGACAGGCACAATAGATCCTTAAAACTGGGGAGATTTGGGCTACTTAGGTAAGGTAAGGAGATGGGAACTACAAGTTTTAAGGTTCTGTGGACCAAAAATCCAGTTTGCAATGCTTGCAGTGTCTAGTTAAACAGTGGTGTTTGTTTGGAAGAGTGTTGATATCGCAGGTGGGAAACTACCAACCTATTTGCAGCTCAGTAGATGAAAGTTACAGAAAGTCACCATACCCTGAGAATGGCTGTGGTGTTATTTGTTGTTCTGAGTTATTTAATGCAGCTGCTGCATTCTGCAATTTACTTTCCAGGTAGACTAAAGGTTCACTCCATCCAAACCCTGTAGGATATTGCTCCAGAAGAAAAATAAGTGGCTCACTGAAACCAGTTCTGGAAAAAAAGCTGAAATTTGGCCACAAATAGATGCTCTTTAAAGAGTACCTAGAGCTAGTGTTTGTACAGTGAGGGTACAAATAATAGCTAACATTTCTCAATTTCTCCTAAACTAAGGTACTAAATAGAGAAAATTTTAACCAGTATCTGTATCTCTTCCAGTTGCTTCCCCTTCAATCCAAAGTAATGTAATGACTAACAAGAGTAAATTTATATGTTAAAAGAAAAAAAAACAAAGCCAGGATGTGTTCTGAATAGCTGAGGATCACTGGGTAGGGAAATTTTTTCCTAAATGTGTTATAGAAGACTCCTGTCCTGCATCTTCTCTGCAAGTCCTTGTGAAATCCGGGTAATTGGGGGTGGGTTTTTTAATGGCTTTTTATGTTGCCTTTTCTCACTCGTATTAAGCTAACCTTAAAAGTTGAACACAACCCCGGTTGTGGACGATTAGAACTGATCCTTTTGACAGTCATTGACAGCTTTTGGGCACTAGGTGGCAACACGATGGTTAAGAAAGGGGTAGTCACAAAAGTGCGGGCGTTAGGGTAGACGAGAAATTGTGAAAATCTTTTTGAGACTGGATCTTGGTGCTCTGTAGGTTGAATTGGCTGCAACACATAACAGTAACTTCAGTTTTAAGGAAGGTTGGACTCGATGATCTTAAAGGTCTTTTCCAACCAAATGATTCTATGATTCTCTAAAAAGCGGGTATTACAGTAGCTTTTCTCACCAGTGCAAACGTAACTGCACTTGACGGCTTGAGAGAAGAACAGAGCCAATAAAATGGTGCTGAATGTCGGTCAAATAAAGGGAATTGTCTTTAAGCAGCGTATTCCATCAGCGCCAGCTCAGACGTATGTACCCGTTCACGCCTGCTCCTCCCTAGCCCGGGTGCGTACGCGCACCCCCGTCTTTGATAACTCGCTCCTGTCGCTCGGTGAGCGTCCCAGCGAGGAGAGGACGTGCCTGTCCCGGGGATGAGTAAACGGGACCAGGCTGCGGGGCTGTAAGAGCCGTCCGTTACGCAGCCCAGGTTTCCCTCCTACTTTGCATTCATTTCAGCTCAGCCACGTGCTTTGGCACGTTAGAATCAACCCTCGTGGCACCGCTGCGGTTGGGTTTCCCCTCAGAGAGGCAAGAACCCGGGACGCACCCACCGGACCGGGCACCGAGCACCGCTCGACTGCTCCTTCCCGGGAGCGGGCCGGGGTCCCCACAGCCCCCGCCCAGAAGCGCCCGGCCCGGCGCCCCGGTGTCGCTCTCGGCGGGCGCGGTCCCTGCCTACCAGGCTGCGCCGGATACCGGGACGTCACAGAGGCTTACGCGGGGCCGTCCGGCCAATCAGCGCGCCCCAGGGGCCCAGCCCGGCGAAACGGTCGACGGCCCAATCAGAGGCCTAGCCGCGCGGTGCGTCACCAGACGAACACCGCACGCCGTGGCCAATCAGCGGGCGCCAAGGCCCGTCCGCGCTGACGTCGGGGAGCGGACGAGAGGGCCCAGAGCGCGTGCGCGCGGGTTTCCGTTACCGCCGGCGCGCGCGCGTGGCAGGCGTGAGAGGAAGCGGGAGGAGCGGAGGGGGGAGGGGAGGCCAGGCCAGGCCAGGCGGCGGCGGTGGCGGCGGCACCGAGGCCGGCGCGAGGCAGGTTTCCCGCTCCGCCTTCCACCAGCAGCGCGAGACAGAGGCAGCGCCCGCTTCCCCCCCGCCCCCCCCTCGCGGCGTCGGGGGAGCGGCTCCGCCCGGGCCCGCTAGTGACGCGAGGGGCAGGGCTGAGCGCCGCGCCGGGCCTCGGGCCTTGTAGGCCGCTGTCGGCGTGACTCGGCCGGGCCGGGCCGGCCCCCCGCGCGCTCAAGATGTCGGCNCTGAGGTCACGGCGGTACCGGGCAGGCCGGCCGGCCGTTCACCGTGATTGGCAGGCCCGGGGCCCGCTCCCTGCCCGCCCCCCCCCCCCCCGGGGGGGGGCGTGCCGGGGCCGCGGGGCGGTGGGGGGGGGNCCGTGGGTCAGTGGTGGGGTGGGGGCCTTTGGCGCTGCCGCCCCCAGAGCTCGGGGCGGGAGGGGGTGGGCGCCGCCTCCCCCCCGCGGAGCTGCCAGCGCCGGACGCTGTCGGGGCAGCGGGAGGCCGTGCTGCCGTTTCAGCTGCTGTTTAAGATCCGCTTCCCGCGGTGCCCGGGGCTCGCAGCGGAACCGCGCCGCTAAAGGCGCGCCCGCGGAGCCTTCCCGCGCGGCTCGCCTCTGAGGGAGGCAGCAGTTTGCTAGATTCAGATCATGGAGGGGGAAGAAACCAAAAAAATCCCCCCAAACCAACAGCCGCTTCAGTAGAGCAGGAGTGGGTTTTGGGGGTTTTTTTTGGTGCTATTAAAGTTTTGTCTAAAGTCTGACCCAAACCATCATTTCAGTCAGCAGGTGAGTATGGCTGTTGCTTTCTGAAAGAGTGTAGTTAATCCAAGTGGAATAACTCTTTTAAAAACAAACAAACCCCAGACAGCTAACTAAAAGCTTAACCTCTAGAGGCAGTAATCCCAAGAGGGAGATACTAGATGTACATTCAGGTTTCAGATCACTCTCTGGTCCCATAGTGAACTGAAGATTATCACTGTGTAAGGCTGCTCAGAATTTTTGTCAGGGTGCATGGCGATGAACGTGAAAGTTTGAACTGGCAGTCGCCCATAAATCCAGATGGTTTGGGGGCTGCTAGAAAAGAGCAGTTCCTGTTATGCTATGTAGTATTTTATTTATAAGCAAGAGAATACTGCACCTGAGGGTAGACAGCAATTAGAGATTATTTAAATGCTCTGCATGTTGTACTCGCTCTTGGAGATGTGTTACGTTTTTGTTGAAGCTTCATGCCGAATTAATGGTTACCTGTTTTCCCGTGCATCAAGTAGGATGTAGGAACTGGGATGTACCTTGTGTGTGCCAGTTATCGGTTGGTACTGGGGTAATGTGATCTGACAGCTTTCTTTAGTATAAGCTAGTATTTTAAATAAATTTCACTAGTTTTCACAGACCTAGTATATCACGAATGCTTTCTGCTAAGTGCTTATAATTGTTTTAAATGGGGGCATGATAATCTCATTGGAAAAATACTGTTCTGCAGAGATTGCCTTCCAGAGCAAGGCTGGTTAGTGAGTAGTCATCGTGCAGGATCTGATTTAGGGTGTTTTTGTCTTGCCCCAGAAGACTTTCGAATACTTCCTGTTGTCGCTGTGCATGTCTAAGTGCTTGGCAAAGTAACATTGTGCTCGTGAAACTCAGGTCTTCCTGATGTTGGCACCTAGATTGCTGTCTCGGAGCTACCCAAGACTATGCAGAAGGTTTAAGGAGGGGGGGGCTGTTTCAATTTATGAATGTATTTTCTAATGGGTGGTGGGAGAAGAGCGTGATGTACCTGTGACAGCTGCTTAAAAATGCTAAGTGACTAAGATCTAAACCAGGAAAAGCAATTTCAGACTAGATTTCCTTTAGCTTTGTGAGAAAGCAGTTATTTTATTGATAATGGTATTCCCCCCTCCCACCCACTCTGTAATTCCCAAACCACATGTGCTGAACTGTTTAGAAACTAACTGCCTAGAGAGGAAGCATTTAAACAAAATTGGCAGGATAGGGAGAAAAGACTTTGCAAAACTGGCTTCCATTATTGGATTAAGTGGGGAGTTGAGGATCTCAGTGTAACACCATTCTAGTTTTTTTTAAAAAAAAAAAAAAATCCAGTGGAGCATTATTTAAACTGAAGTGTGCACAGGGATTGAAAATCATCCCTTTCTGCAGAGCTGGTACTTACTAAATTCAAGGCCAGGCTCAAGGTCATTGAAATATTGCTAACCTTGAGAGTAGTGGGGTTTGGGGTCGTTTGGGTTTTTTATGTTCCTATCACCTTTGACAAATATGCTATTTCTAGTAATACGCAAATTGCAGCTTTTCATTAGAATGTGGCAGTTTTTTCATTTCTTGGTAGATCGTAGCTCTCATTTCACCACTTGTCCCCATTGTCTTTGATTTTGCTCTGCCTGGCAACACAATAGAGTTTAAAATGTTTCTAAAAAAATAATCTTTCTTGGGTGATGTTTGTGTTTTACGTTGTTCAAAATTACCAAAGTGCTTTTTAATTTCCTGATTAACATAATTTTATACTTTACACAGTTTGGGGGTTTTTGTTTTGTTTTGGGTGGGATATGGGTTGGTTTTGGGGTGGGTGGGAGGGGGGAGCCTAGAATGTGCAAGTTTAAAATTCTTACCTGTATTAGAAAAGGCAGATCAAACATTTGATCTCTTCAGTGGGAATAGAACAAACTCAGAGGTGAATTCAAAGCCGGTGGTGGTGCCTGAATATGTAGTCTCTATTACTTTTTTTGAGCTTATAGTATCATTTGTAGAGAACAGGAACGTGCTCTGAAAATGGTTTTGAAAATTCCACAATGAGATGCTCAAACATGGTTTTAGGAGATGAGCTGTAGGCTGTCATTTGTGGAAGTTTGTGAGTACTTATTATAACTGGTGTCCCTGGGGCCAGAATGAGAAGCTCGGAGGATGTTTTTATGGATTTGCTGTTAAGCTCTGAGAGCACCTAGAAAGCACAGTTCTGTATTGGTCAAGTTGATTCAGAAAATACCCACTGAGCTGTAAGAGTATTTATGAAAAGTAAATTGTGTTAGTGAGGAGCCTTCTCATTTCAAATGGAGTCGCCCAACGTGTGGCTGTCTACAACTAGGTCTGCAGCTCCGTGCCTGCCCCTTGCTGTATTCTTTCCCAGAGGGCCCTGTGCTTGTGGGCAGAGAGAACCAAGAGCTTTGTGACTTGCTTTGGCAACCTGCTTCCTCCCTTGCCTGAATGTTGGCAGTGGGATAGATGCACTTGTAGTCACACGACATCGCTCAATGTGTGATGAACTGCTGCCTGGTACCTGCCAGGATGCCACTTGCCAGCTGCCCAGCCCAGTGTCCTGCTGCTCCGTACTTGCCTTTGCTCATGTGAGACATCTGACAGAGAAGTGAAACAGGAGGGACTTGGCAGATGCTCTGCAGGACTTGCCAGTGAGTTGCAGTTCTTAGAATTCATCTGGGATATCTAAAAAGCAGTTGTATTGTTAATGTCAATACAATGAAATCATTCTGAAAATGGCAGGTATGGTTCTGTTACACACCTGGAAAAGCACATTATGTGAAAACAAGTGTGTTTTGGTTTTTTTAAAATACCTTAAATATACCTACTTAGACTTCTCTTGCACGCTTCTATGACAAGAAGTGGAAAACTGGATTGGATGTGGACCATGCCAAAGTTTTTTTTTTAAAAAAAAAAAGTCGCTTAGATTTTGATGTTAGTAAAAAGCTGGACTAATTTAATATAGTCATGACTGCAGGTTGAAAAAAATCTTCTCTGAAGTATGTCATTCCAAGTACCGATAACCTGACATACTTAAATAGAGAGGCTTAAATATAAACTACTGAATACATAGCGTGGGTTTCCCAAATATTGAGAAATAAGGAGTGCTGAAGACCAGATGCTAATCTTACATATTTACATACGAATGTTTTCTTCAAATTGTTCTTTTTACTGTTAGCGGTTAAACTAAAGGACTTTTTATTACATATGTCAATAGTTAAAAGCTTAGTTCAAACTGAATTTATTGTTGATGACCAGAGCTGCAGGAACTTGTCACTCGGAAGTATTAGGAATAAGCTGATAGAAAAGTGTGGGGTTTATTTTTTTAAATACTATTTTTCAACTGTAAAATTGATTAAACATTTTTTTTAACAGTATGCTTAGGTAAGCCCTGCTTTTGCCATCCCTATTCTCTAGAAAACAGGAGTGATCCTTACAAATAGAATCATGATTGTTTTAAATAAATCAAGTTATTTACAAATTAAGTGAAATGTTAACAATTGATATTAGTACCCCAGGAATTTTTTTTTTCCTTTCAGAATATAGCTGAAAGGAGCAAAGATTGCCAAGTTTTCTTTAAAAGGCCTGATTGTAAAGATCCTGTTTTATCTTAAATCAGCTTATCTTGCTCAACTGGTTCATTTTCTGCCAGGTCAGTTACCTGCTCTGCTTTGCCGAATGAGTGCTAGAAGTCAGTGTGAGGAATCGGTTAGAAGCAGAGGGTGGAGCAGGATCATTACTTCTGACAGTAGTGCAGACACAGAGCAGATCCGAGCGGCCCTGGAACAACACGACATCTTGAAACTGCTAAGACTTCACTGTTGCAAAGAAATGCGGTGGTGGTTTTGGTTGTGGGTTTTGTTTTGTTTTTTTTTAATAATGGCCACTACATCAAAATTAGGTTATAGTTTAGAAATATGAAAAACTAGCAAAGTTAATTAGATTCTTCTTAAGAGACAGGTAAACTTTTGAGTGCTTCTGAGACTTACGTGTCGTCATGAAAATGTTCTCCCAAGCATCGTAACAAGTATTATGCGATGTGACTAGCAGAAAAATCTTTGGAGCCTTTAAATATACAGAACCCTTATGTATGAAGTGCCCGTCAGCACCTCTTTTGCTTCACCTGCTAGCTTTTTGAGCTGAACTGCTGTGTTTGGAGTCTTTAACTCAGTTCTTAAGCAAAGCATTTTTCTTGTTCTAGATCATCTTCTGGCATTGAAACTTAAAATATCCTTTTTGCGTCTGTTCACATCTTAATTAGTTTTTCTGTTTTACACTAGCCACTTCAGTTATCCTTAGTAGTGCTTATTAATGTGTAACTTTTCTGTCCTCCTTGTTTGGGAGGAGTTGAAGTGACACCCCTCTGCCTATCTTAAAGTCATCCTGTGTTTCGTGACACCCTTTATATGGTAACAGAGGTGTAATCTAGAATTTTTAACCCATTTTTTAATTTCTTTGTTTCCATGCAGGATTATTGAAGAGTCCTCTGTGTACTTAAGGATGGGTGGTGGGTTGAGGTTGGTTATTTTCAGGGTACATAGATTTTGTTTTCCACTTTGCTTTACACTTGTAGGTGGAAGGTAGTATGTGCTCTTGAAGTCGGTTTTCAATACATTGTTGTCCATTACTGGAGGACTGCTAGCCATTTGGGTAGCTTCAGGCTGAGAGCCAGGTTAGGGAGCCAAGAGCCTCCTCTGAGAGCTCTTCTTTCAAATGTGGATCAGCAACAAAGTAAAGGCAGAAAAACGTATACATGAATTTTTGCAAAACCTACCCAAAATGTTGAAATGGTATCAGCTCAGAAATCTGAAAGTAGTAGCAACACATAAGCTTCATGAAAAGAGTCTTTATTTGTCAATCAGGAGTGATCAGAAGGCTTTAAGAGCAGTGATCATGTTTAGTGAATTGTGTGTATTCGCTGGATTTGTTCTAAAGTTCTGGTACTTTAGCCCTTAAAAATGAGGGGAACAATGAAGGTCTCGAGGAATTTTTCTACTCTGGATTTGGGACACTATGAAATGGCATTTATGAAGAAGCAAATGGGCATATTCGTACCTCATAGACAATCATTCCTATATTTGTTCCACTTGTAATGCATTAGCTAAAAAAATGGTTTCATTATATTCTGCATTCACAAGTGTTAATTCAGTCATAGTGTAAACCAGAAGCAATCCTGCTTAGAAGTGTATAAAGGTGTTATGGTAAAGATGCGTCCAGTTTTAGTGACAAGAATATCAGAATTAGCTGCCCATTCAGTGTGTAGCAGGAACAGGATCTTCTGTGACTACATAAGCCTCAATTAACTAATGATGTTGAATACTTGTTATACAGGGCTTGCTTTGCTGATGAAATTTGATACGCAGTCTTTAACCTGATATTCCACTCAGTTAGTAGCTCTTTGTGAGTAATGCTTTCAGAGTCCCTTGCCAACATGTTGGGAGTCATGCTTCAAAAATCTGAGTGGAAAGCTAACCAGTTTTGGTTGATGTAGCTTGATGCAGGAAGTCAACTGCATGAAAACGAAAATGCACGTTGTTGTCTTTGCATGGATTGCGCTGTTAGTTTGTGAGTGTAGATTACAGTTGGATTATAAAGGGTAATTCTCATCAATGCACTGGGATTGTTGTTAGTAGTATATTAGGATACATCAGAACAGTAAGAGATTCTGGATCAAATAAATCATTGTTATGAGCACGTTATAATGCTAAGCATTGTTGGTACATCAATGTTCATTCTGCTGGTTTGTGATTAAAATATACTGAACAGGAATGACATTGTGGAGGCTTATTAATAGGTTAGACTTGGGAGTTCAAAGTGAATTGTATAGTACAAGTGCACATTGTGATCTTAACCTCTGGATGTTCCTTAATCAGCAGTATGCATTGGTCTTGAATATTGATGTTATTTTTGTAGTCAGCATGTTTAATACAAGCTAGAAAGCTTCCTTTAGAAAGTTTACATTAGTGCCGTCATCTCTTTAATATTTGTGTCCCTAGTGTGCAGTTTCCTTATGCTTATAAAGGTTATGAGATGTGCGAGTGTAGAAACTTCCTTGATGTTTGGCTTTTTTTTTTTCTTGAATGGTTTAAATTCTGTTTCAAAGTTCTCCATTCATCTGGAAAGTAATCTCTTATAGAAATGTGGTTTGGGCCAGGTACTTTAAGTAAAACTAAAGCTGATGCTTCTTGAGGAAAATTTAAATTTTTTTTTTCCTGTATCTCCATATACATTTNGTAATGCCCTGGTAAATTACTTTGATTTCTTTAATGAGTGTGAGTCCTAAAGATCAAGTAGTTGAATACTCTGCTATTCTTCAGAGGCAGGGTTAAATAAGTTGCTATTCTGAGCTAATTTAGTTATTTGCCTATTAAAATAGAACTTGCAGTAAGGTCTGAAATATCAGTGATAGTGTGCCCTTTATAAATGTTTAAGGATACTTCTAAAATTTAGATGACTGCAGCTGCTTGGTACCTAGGTGNTTGCTTCGCATTTGCTTGATTGTTTGACCATACAAAGATTTTATCAGCTTAAGTACAGTTTGACAAAGAGAAGTAGCGTCTCTGTTATCTGACATACCACTGAAGTCCTATTTTAATTCTTAGAAGGCATCTGCAAAAGTCTTTTGCTATAGGCTGAATGTCAAGTGTATAGTAGATCTGTAGATTTTATTCTGCCCTCCCCACCAGCAATCCTTGTAGACCCATGTGAGCAGGTCATCACCTGCTCAAGATGATTCATCTGTAGGTCAGCAGCAGAATGCATCTTCTGTCTTTGCCAACAGGTCTGCACTATTTAGGGGTATTTGAGCTCACGAAATTAATGAAGAAATAAAAGCATTTTCTTCTGATGCTATCAAGACTCCGGAATGAGCTGCCAGAGGGACACAAAATTCAGTCACTGTTAAGACATAGTATATGACACCTTTTCTTTTTGAGAAACCTTTCCTTCTGAAAAAGCATAGATTAAAAATAAATGCAAATGTGTGAAACTGCTTTTCATAGGAAGGAAAAGGTAAATATCTGAATGTTCTGTGTATGGGAGCCTTTCTGAAAGTCTCTTAAATACTAGACCAAAGGCACAGCGCAGAAAGAATAAACGTTTAAAATGTAAATGTGGAAGGTGTTCTTGACGCTGTCATTGATCAGTTCCTGCTACCTTTTTTTTTTTCCCCTCCCCCGCCATGTTGTCTTATCTCAGTTTGGTAATTGTGATTGTCATGCTAGCCACTGAGATGAAAAAAGACTGTATTGCAGCTGTAGCATCAGTTCCTAGTTGTGGTAGAGGTATGGAAAAAAAAATACATCTAGATGTTGAGGTAACGTCTGTGAAAATACTACTTGCCAACTTTACCTAAGGAACCATGAGTCTTTTAGCAATTTTCTGGTCTTGGTAACTCCTGATAGGTTAGTGATACTAGGCCGTCAGCTGTCTTTTTTTAAAATACTTTTCTTGATTTTGTTCATTTGTCTTTATATAGAAGATTCTTTACAGTCAACATGTGTTTCTAGATGCTGTGTTAAAATTG
>VYZW01023226.1:13663-58628 GCA_013401315.1 Balaeniceps rex
CAGTTAACCAGATCTACCTGATTGTTTATTTATATTTATATCAGGCAGTTGGATTATATCCAGGAACTGAAGTTCTTATTCTCCAAACCACATCTTGTGTTTGGAACAATGTTTATTCCAGATACAGAATCATTTTGAGGAAAAAGACTTGTTCTGAATTATGCATTGACCATGTATTTCTGTGTGCAAGTTCTTCACCTGAAATCAGCATCAGTGGCTTTCCCCAGGGCTGGTGGGATGTGTAGGCAGGAAGGCAAAGTCAGTCCTGTGCTTTCGTGTCATACATTGGCCTCTAAATTTTTGAGATCAGAGGAACCTTCTGTTGTAGCTAGGCTATTTTAGAGTCGGCTTTGCAGAATTTTTTGTCTGTTCTTGCTCTTGGTCAGAGGATACTGAACAGCATATCTTGCTGATTGTGATCCAATGTATCATCTGTGTTTCTGTTTAAACTGATAATTATCCCAAATTAGGGGAGAGGAAGGGAATAAGGATTTTGGTAGTTTATGTGCAATTAAAGTGAGGCAAAAAGTATGTTAAGAATGCTATGGAAAATGAGTCGCTTTTAGCAATGGAGCCTACTACTGTGACGAGCAGGGTCCTTTTTGCAATAGGGTGGAATTCACAGAAAAGTAAGGAAAGCCTTGGATATGATGGCTGATACAGGCAAGTGTGAAGATTCTGAAAACTCATACTAAGATTTTATTCCTATTTTTAAAATTTTAACTAAAAAAAACCCCTGCTCTATGGAATGTGTCGTAACCTTAGACCTTGAAGCTATAATTTCTTAAATATAAAATATTTTGTACCAGTAAAAAGAAGTTAAGTGTTCACTGTCAGAAGTACTTGTGCTGAGTTCATTCAAAGAGCAAGTGATCATTTGGCCCAGAGATTTGACCAAGCTCAACTTTTTTTGTATGCAGTTCCCATAAAATTGCGTAGGTATTGAGCACCTGTTAGTACTCAGCTGAGTAGGTAATAGTTGTTTAAAATACAAGTTTGTTTTTCTATTTGAGACCTTTATGTTGAGGTCATCATTACTGTGGAATCTGAACATTCGCCATATTTCTGTACTTTGGTCTTTGTTACATATACACATGCCAGAAACTGATTTCAGAAATGTTCCAGTTAGATTTGAGTTTATGAATGGAAAAGCCTGAAATAATGTTTTAACTTCTAATACTTTTTTTTTTTATAAAAAGATACTTAAGAAAAGCAAAGCAGAATATTTGATTTACAGATGGGTTGAATTCATTCTATAGCTAAGCTTGCTTACTGAGCAAATAAATATTTTGCTGTAAATTAAAAAAGATATGGTATCTGGCTAAAGTAAATATTACAAGTGTGATGTGAAAATGTTCATAAATATCTCTTAGTTTAATTTTTTTTAAGTTTACGGATATTTTGTGAGCATATGTGATTTTTGTAGCATGCACAATGAAAATAATCGTGAAGCTTGTTTTGTTGTACATGGTATCCGGTCATTGTCAATTTTAATATCAGATGTTGGAGCTGTTTTCAGTTTTGGACGGGTTGCTGTTGAAGAACTAGATGCTATTCATCAGTTTCAGCACTAGCAGTTGAAAGATCCCTGTATCAAATTGAACCATTGCTGACAATATTGAGGTTTTGGGGTTTTTTTAGAGAAGTTACCTACTTAAAAGTGCAAAAAGTGAAGTACATTCATCAAGTGGTTGTTTATTTATATTCTACTACTGGTGCAGAAGTCACTGAAATACTTCTTTAGACTATGAGGCTTGTCTGGGGCTGTCTTTTCTCTGTATGTCCTAGAATATCCAACCTGAGGTGCCTAGAGAGGGGAAGGATAACTTCAACCACTGTCCAGTTCTTTCTTACCACCTGTGGTTAAAGGTTAGAACACAGTCTTTGAATTTGCTTGCTAATATAGTGTAGTCTTTTGTAAATAATTGCACTTAGTGTCATATGTGATCCTCTGTGCTAGACCAGAAGCCTAGCTTTCAAGGAGATTTTCACCTTTGCTTGCCAGGGACTTGGCCCCACCCAGCTTTGGCTTTAGGCTTTAAAAATTAAGTCAGCAGTATCTCAGTAACGAACGTAGTGGTTGCGTTTACACGTGAAGCACATTACTGAAAGCTATGTATCCTTAAGTAACTTCCTGAGAGATCCTAAAGAGGTAGATTAAAATCTTCCTGGTGAAGATGTTGGTATGTCTCTTCAGACTCAGAGATGTCCGAGGTGCCAGCCGCTTGAGCACACGCTGTCAAGGAGTGCTCTGCCTGCTTCAAGGTATATCCACCTAAAGGCCTGTTCTGTCTGGTAATCTGAGGAGCAGGAGATGTGGAAAGGAAAGCAGCCGCAGCACAGCCACAAAAGGAGAACTCTGTTCCTTCTAATGCTGACCCGAGATCAGTTTTCCTACAGTGTGGTATAACCTATTGTCAGGAATACCTTTAGTATCATCTAATCCAGAACATATGATGTATTCTGAAAATAAGCAGCAAATATTTATGGCCCACTTCACAGCTGAACAAGCTGGAAACTAGTTCCGTTACATTATTCATAAGGCTGCTACTGCATGACACTTTCCTTGGTTGTATTTACTCCTTACACTTTTTAGTATCCTTGTCCAATATAGTCCTGTGGCCTTGTATCATGCAAGAAGTGCATTGTTTGCTCCTAGTTTGGAGCACAGGGTTCTGTTTCCCTTTTTAGGGTTTTAAAGCCAGTTTTGTAAGTGGTGCTGCCCTGAGTAAGATCTTAGCTGTGGGTTTTGCGTTGTCCATTTTGATGACTACAGGCAGGTTCTGGGACTTGCTATGCAGACGACTTGCATACAGAGGATTCTAACTGAAGTACTCCAGGGACATTTTTGCTAAATCCTGAATATCTTGTATTATCTATCAGTGAAAGAATTTAAGCCAGTTAAATTGCCCTGACAGGTGATTGCTAGAGGCCACAAATCAGAAGGCAGGTATTTCATCCCACTGAAGAATTTTAAGTGGTGCATCACAGATGTAGTCTGGCTAGAGAAGCTGATCTTGTGTAGGTGAGAGTATGTAGCTGCAGCACTGGTGAGCATTGTGGTGCTAATCTGAGTGAAAAATGGCTGAAATATGTACCTTTGCCAGAAGTAGTGCCTTCTCACTATTCTGCTCTTAGGCACTTGAATCTATCTCAAAAACAATCTTTTATTTTCCTTCCATCTTTAATTCTTCCTTTCTAAATAAAAAGATAATGCAGTAGAAAAATGTATTTAGGTTGCATCATGGGTGTGTGTAACAATCTGAATTGATGCTGAATAAGCTAATTAAGTTATTTTGTTTCCTAATATTGAGTGGTTTACTTTGCAAGCAATAACTTACATAGCTAAAAGAAATACAAAAACTTACCATGTGATACCATGACATTGCACATCTCCCTGTCTTCTCTGAAGACTACGGATTTTCTCTTTGTTCTTTCTCTGTGTCTGATTCTTGAACATTGAGGGTTTTTAAGGGAAGCTTGGGATTAGCAACAGCAAATATTGTGGTAGTTAGGGCATTCTCCTTAAAGAAGGGAGAGCAGACTCAAGCTGCCTCAGGTTAAGGAGGGCTTTGAGCCACTGCCTCAAGGACTCTGTTGAGATGCAAAAGCCACTATCTCTTGCTTCCTTCCAGCAGATGCCTATCTGCAAAAGAAAGTCCTTTGCCAATACTTTCTTTGGCTGGATCGAGGTGGTTTCCTGATCAGGAACACTAAGGCACCTTACAGATGGTAGACAAGCAGACCTCTTCTTAAACCCCTCCCTTCAGAGCCACCTGTTTCTCTCCATTTTCTGTACAGAGTTGGAAAACTCTTCTGACTTTACATGGTATGATTTATTAGCCTGGGTCAGGTACCTGCTTTAAGTGTTGCAGCCTTTGAGTTAGTATCTAAATTAAGTGAACTGAGATGTCTCAAAAATGTCTTAGTATACAATATGTAAGCATAGTTATCTGCCTTCTGGAGATGGAATATTGTTAAATTTTACCAAAAAGCTTTATAATCTGTGTTTATCGCTTGCCACTAGTGACTTTCAGGGGCTACAGTGCCTTCTGTATTCATGGATTTCCACACGGAAAGCAAAGAAAAATCATTTAATCCTGGGACAACCACACTGATAGGAGATGACTTAATTGGTTTTGAAGCTTTTTTTTTTGTAAATGCCAAAACAGTATTTATTATTTGTGCATCACTTCAGTAATATAAAAATACTCTGATTTTAAGTAAATAGTTACTATGTGCACACATTATAGAAACTTCCTACGAAACAAGTATTGCTATGCTTTTATTTTTCTGATATTTCTACTTCATCTTCTTCCTGAAATTATTTTGCAACAAAGTAAAAGAAACCCTCTTTAGGTCATATGATACCTAATGTGTAACTCACTTCCATCATGATTTTAAAAGGAAAAAAGTCAGTGAGGTGACTGGAAAATCTGAACTTCTTGGTTTTGAGGAAATACTGGGTTTTTTACTACATTACTGAACGTTGTAAAATGGGTATTGACAGTAATGATATTATCAGGTCTGGACCTCTTGCACTACAAATGAGCAGAGTTATTTGCCCTAATTTTTACAGGCCTGGTCCAATGACGTAGAATGGCATTAATCTTTGTAATTAAGTCATTTAAATCTTACACCACTCATTTAAGTATATGTCGTGTTTAGCAACTTGTACACTTTTATAGAGGCATTTTGTCAGTCTAAAAAGACTTTTTGTTATCACAGAATATGGGGTGGGGAAGAAGAGGACAGCACTCGGATGCATACAAAATAAGCTACAACTCTTAAGACTATTGTCCTGGTTTCAGCTGGGATAGAGTTAATTTTCTTCCTAGTAGCTGGCATAGTGCTGTGTTTTGGATTTAGTAGGAGAATAATGTTGATAACACACTGATGTTTCAGTTGTTGCTAAGTAATGCTTAGACTAGTCAAGGACTTTCTTTTTCAGCTTCCCATGCTCTGCCAGGTGCACAAGAAGTTGGGAGGGGGCACAGCCCAAGATAGTTGATCCAAATTGACCAAAGGGCTATTCCATACCATATGACGTCATGCTCAGTATATAAACCGAGGGGAGTTAGCCGGGGGGCAGCGATCGCTGCTCGGGGACTGGCTGGGTGTCGGTCGGCGGGTGGTNATGCACCATAATGGAAGGAAAAATATTATGTAAATCTTTTATATCTATAAACCAGGTGGATGAAGCTTTCATGATAGCTAGCAGATCATCCAGAACCCAGATCACAGTGGTAACGGTGGATACAAATTAGACAGTTGTTGAGAAAACAAGAATATTTTCCAGTAATTTTTTTAGTGTATTTGCTGTTGACAGCTTTTTGCTATGTAAAGTAGAGGAGCCGTCTATAGGAGAGAGGCTCTGTACGTGATTCAAAATGAGGAAGTTACTGAAGACATGAAAGTTGAGGAAAGTTTGGGTAAATGTGACTTAAGTGAGAGTTTATGGTCCCTAGTAGCAAAAGGAGGGAAGAATGCTAAAGTAAAAACAATGGATTTTGTGAAAGAAGGCTACAGTAAATACAGAATTGGTAGATAAGATCTCTTTAGTCAAGCCTCAAGGGGAAAAGGAATTAAGGAGAAGTGATGCTTTGTCAGAGATAATACTAAAGCACAAACAATGCTAATGCAGAGATTTAGACTTTTATTAAACTGTAAATTCTTCATTGACCTCTGAGACTTTCTCAGTTTGCTGAGGAACAGAATAAAAGATTTGTATGAGAAAGGGACAAAGTTGGGTAGGGAGCAGGGAATGGGGATACCCAGATTAACTGCATTTCATTTTTAAGCAAGAGGCATCAAGTTAGTACGCGCAAGCACACACATACAAAAATGTTCTGTCACACAGTAAAAGAAGAGCCAAAGAAAGTGTTTATCATTTATAAGCCTTTCCTCCAATGACAAGAAAATGATACTGAGGTTCTAAAGCTTTTAATCTATTTTTTGTGCAAGTTTTTGCTAAGAAGAGTCAGCATAGGTGGCTAGCACAGAACTAATGCCAAAAGAGCATTCTGCCATCTGTCTGTGTATGCAAATTAGTTGATTCTGAGAATTAAATAATATTATGAAATGTAAATAAATGTCACCAACTCTTGTGGCCAATTTATGGAATACAGTAGATAGACTTTTTTTTTTTTTTAATTTGAAAGTGTTAAATACATATGGGAGTTACTTTTAATATTAAAAATATTTAAATGTTCCCTAATTTCTCAGTGTAAAAACTTGGTTTCTGAGTTCTTTTGGAGTTAATACTCTTGACAATCTGCTGATAATGTTTCAGCCCAATAAATACTTGCTTTGGTTGGAAATACCAGAAGTTTATTTTTAAATGATGTGCTGCATTCTTCTGACCTGTCTGCAATAAAACCAGAAACCAGCAATTGTTTATGCTTAATTTAGTGTGATAATATGTATACTATGCCATTTAGAGAATCAAGGTTTATATATTTAATCAAGAATTTGTACAGAATACGATACCATATGTAGGTAATATGCAACATATATAATGCTTTATTTTAGGTAAACATAACTGTCTGCTTCTGCAGGAAGAATTATTACTAGCATAAAGTCAACAGCATATTCAAGGATAATTCTTCCTAGTCTAATTTAGCCTGTGCTGGCATAGATACCCAGTTATAATGCAAACTTCTTCAGGCAGCTGTCAAACCATTTTGGTTATCAAACAAATAAGATTTTATCTGTTATAAAATAGGAATTATGCTACAACTGCGGAAGCTGAATGAAAGAGCCGGTAATGGTACCTTCACTTCTAGATTCTGCTCTCTTCCATGCAACTCTTGGGCAGCACGGTGGTTTGGCCTGTAATATAGACAGTTGGGGGGGGGAGGGGGATAAAATGCCGATTAGAGAAGGCAGTGATATTTTTGAGCACTGAATGTGGATTTCACTGTGGTAGGTCCGTGTGAGAATGCCAGAGTATGGTATAAAACCAGTAAAAGGTCACTGCCTACTTTTTTTTCCCCTAACCATTATTTGGAGCATATTTCAGATGCTCTTCTCATCTCAAGGCTCTGAAATAAATTTTCATTTTTTGGTGGTTTTTTTCTTTTTTTTTTTTTTTAGTTCATTTCATGACAGTTATGTCAGTTGCTTTAGCTGGTTCCCATCATTTGAATCAAAGGATCAAAGTACTTGCATCCTCCGGGACAAGTATAAATATAAAGAATTGAAATATTCTTAGAAAATATTCTTGTCATACTGGGAATCGTTTGCTAACTTAGCTTTTCCAAGAGCTGAAACTAAGTGAGAAAAAGTTGGTGCCAACTCAGCCTTCTGAGTAACTCTGAAATATTGCTAGAGACTGAAGTAAGTTATTCTTAGCAAAACAAAATTACTTCAGGAATATTGCATGTATCATATGTGTGACATATTACACATAGTCCAGCTCTTTCAGGAGATCACAGTATTAAGAATACAACTTTATTAGTATGTTTTAGGAAGCTCAACGTCTTAAGCATGATCTGTGTAAAATTCATATGGCTTATAGCCAGGCAAGATGGAGATGCCTTAATTGTGTTGACACCAAGCTGTGATCACTGTAGGGAAAAAAAAAAACCTTGCAACTAATAAAGGAGAGTGGCACTTTCATTAAGTTTCATTTTTAACCCAGTTTTTTCTTGGAATTAATTTTAACTCAAAGTTTCTGTTTTAGATGATAGAAATCTCAGCTTTCTCCATACCAGTATTTCCTGCTTTTCGTTCTGTTAAATGTTAAGCTCCATAACACCAATTAAATCTACCGTAAATTAAGTATAAGTAAATGTTTAATCTTTCTGTGAACTTTGAATGGTATACTAGTGGTTTCTCTTTTTCTTTGAATTAGATGGAGAGCAGAAGACTCAAGTGATGATTCATGGAATTGAGCCAATGCTGGAAACACCCATACAGTGGCTAAGCGAACATATGAGCTATCCAGATAATTTTCTCCACATTAGTATCGTTCCCCGACCTACTGATTGAAACTCAGCTATATTGGTATGAGGATCATTCTCAAGCTGGAATTATAAGGGCATGTCAACTTCTTACTTCTGTCAGTCTTGCCAGAGGCAGCCTGACCAGAAAAAAAAAAAGCCAACAAAAAAAAACAACAAAAAAACGAAACAAAACAAGAAGTCCTCACTGCTGCGAGCCAAACAGGAAGAGAGATCCTATCATCAGATAAGGGCAATAGGGCTGATCTTATTTTGCATCACCGCTGCTTTTCTTCACCGCTGTAATTAAATCAGTTGCGATATGAAAGAATTTACAGGACCTCTGCAAGTCTGCTGTTTTCTTGTAAAATATAATGAAGCTGAAACTGTCAGCCGAAGAGCAAATGGAAATATGCCACTTGATTGTATTTCTGATTAACAAATAAACAGGGCTGTTTCCTAAAGCGGTAGTGTTTCAACTTTGAGAGTGGAAACATTGGTTTAATTTTCTAGAAAGTTAGACACTGAGAGATTCAGTTACCAATAGCTTTTTGTAAAAGATCAAATTACTGTAAACCCCTCTTTCCTTAATGAGAAGTTCATGTTTACAGTATGTGTATTAGTATGCAAATAATCTTTTAACTTTGATAACAAGCAGTGAGAGATTTTAAAGTAAACCCGTGACCATGTTTTGTCATTTAAAAACATGCACAACTTAATAATTTACAAATACTTTTGATTTGTATGCTGTCACTGAATACTCCAGTATGTTTATTATTCAAACCAGTTTTCATAGACTAGCAATGATGTAGGATAATTTGTCTCAGGATTTGTCATGGCATTTCTTTGTGCTCATCTAATTTTTTTTTTTTTCTGTAAGAGTATTTTCTTAATTTAGTTTAAAAAGTTTAAAAAAAAAAAGTAAACAGATGTTGCAAACGATTGTATCCTGCTGTTTATTCCCATAGACTAGAAAACAGTTAAATCATAGAATGATGAACAGATGTATTGCTTTTTAAAAATTCTGAATTTTGGAAAGCTGAGGCTTTTCCAAGCTAGTGCTTCCTTACATCTGAGTTTAGTTTTCTACTGTGGTCCCTGAGCAGTCAGTCTGAAATTTGGAAGCTTCTAATCGCAGTGCACAGATTTTTCCTTAGTTTAGCAGATGTATTTTTAGGTTATTGGATTGCTTTGGTTTCTAAATATTTGTTACCATTGCAGCTGCTACTAGGACTCTACCATTTTTTTGTGTTACGCTGAATTCATCAAACTGTGTGCTATATTGCTTTGTCTGCAGTTTGTGGCTGTTTGTGGCACAAGACTATGTTTATAGTAGACATATTATCAAATATGTCAAATATTATCAAATATAAAGAAAGCATGACATTCTTCTTTCAAAAATACTAGCTGTTGAAGTTCCTACTCAGTCTTGGCTTGCAAATGTCCTGGTAACTCCTGGTGCTGCTCCCATTCTGCTATGTTTCCATGCTCCCTTTATGGTGGGATTCTTACCTGTATCTGAAAAAGAAAATGAAAATCAAACAAACAAACAAAAACCTCTTTAAGAAGCAAGAGGGGAAGGATCTCCTTGGGTGAGGACAGAATTGAGGCTAAAAAAAGCCCTAAGGGCAGAAAAAGTCAGTAGACAAATTAGGTAATGTTTTAAATGTAAATGAGGAAATAACATTAAGGAAAAGAAAGGGAAAAGGTAATAGTGAAATAAACCTATGCTGTATTCTGTGGGTCATGAAGAATTTTTGAGACAAAACAAACCATGCTGATCTGTGTTTATGCAGAATTGAAATACAATATTCTTATAGTGAGATGATTTGGTTGAGTTATTCTAATTTCCAGTTCTGTTTGGAGTTTTTGTTACAGTGTTGGATTGGCATTTATAAACTTTCCTAGGCAGACACATCTAAATATTCTGGAGAATTTCAAAGTCCTCACAATGGATAAAGCAAATATTTTGTAGAGTCTTCATATTTAAAAAAAAAAAAGTCTTTTGTAGGGATAATTTTTCCATTAATCAGGATAAGAGGCAGTACATTTAAAAAACTGTAAAGACTGTGTTTCCTTTGTTTGAAGGTAAGCTGGAGTAATTCACTGGCTATTTTAATATATTCCACACCAGCATTTTAAGTATACAGCTCTTCTCATGGCCCATGTTTGCTAGTAAATCCAACTTTTAAGGCCTAGCATGGAACAAAGAAATAGCTTGGCTTTAAAACATACTCTTGCCTCTTATTTTAACTATTTAAACTTTATTAAAAAATAAAACAAAGTTTGAGTCTGTCTTTATTTCCAGCTGAATAAGGATCTTTGTCATGGAGTGACAAAAACATTTAATTAATACTTAATAAGTAGGAGCTTCTTAAAGAGTGGTTGGGTGATGTATCTAAACAAAAGCACATCATCACAAAAATGAAGTGGCATCTTAGCTTTACCCGATTTAAATCACGTTTTTGTAGTTTCTTTTACTTAGTGTGTGAATAACAACAGCAACAGAAGGTGCATTGTGGCTTAATTAAATACCTTTCTTCACTTTGAAATGCTGTAACTTCTGGAAAAAACAGATTTGGTCAGAATCTAGCATAGTGCTCACTAAATTAATTTCAATGCTAAGGAAAAGTGCCAAATACACGCATACACATTCCTCTGCATTTAGACTTTAAGTGTATCAGGCGAGCAAGTTAAATTTAAGTTCATAGTTTAAAAAAGAGCAAAACACAGAGCTTGTTGCTGTCTTCACTGTATTTCATGTTGTTTGGCAATGGCTACCTCCATTTTTGAGTGTTCGGTGAAGAAAGAGTGAATTTTCAAATGATTTCTGTGATACCTTCTGCCTGTCGCTCAGCCCACTGTCAGTCAGCAGGCAAGATGATGCCTTTTCATTAAGAGCTAGAAATTGGTTATTTTAGCTTTAAGTTGATTTCCATTAATTGTTGGGGGGGTGGGAAATAGGAGCATAATACAGAAAATAAATTTGTACTGGTAAAAGGTCAGATGACCTTTTGGTCATCTTTTATTATTGCCACTACTGGGAAGAACGTGAACTTGACATCTGTGAAAGCCTGGTAACCCTGAAAAATGGAGGATGGGAAAAGATGTTGAACAGAATATACAGAGTGGGCACAGGGACTAAGGAGAAGGATTTCTGCTGGGAGATTAGTAGAGCTTGTACAATGGTGTATTATGCTGCTAAAGCACCTGCAATCCTAGATTCCCATGAGGTACAGAAAATTCAGAAAAGGCAGAGGGGAATTGCTTGCCTGCAGGGACAGCAGTTCTCACATGGAATATTGTGGGGTGTTCTGACAGCCCCTGTGCGGAAAGGAGAGATTCGGGCCGGTGTAGGGACTGTGCTGCCTTAGTGGCAGAAATGCAAATTCTGCTGGGAATATATATTGGTGTGATTGGGAAATCTTGCGGGAATGTGAAGAAATATTAAATTTTATGGACAGATCAGGCACAGGAACATGCACTATAAACTAGCCGTTAATAAATGTATGGAAAGGAAAACTATTGAGCCACTTCAAACTAAGTTACTTCTCCGCTAAGAGTTTTGGGAGCTGTGGAGGAAGCCGATGTGAAGGTTAAGTTATGAAAAGGATGAGAACTGGTTGCCTGTGATAGCAGTCATTGGACTCGGTGACTGGCAAAGTCCTTTCAGTTCTGTGTTCCTGCGTGTTTTGCTCTGACAGCCAGATACCTATCACCTGATGAAGACTCTTGATCATCACTTCCAGTATTATTTATATCCTGCATAATAATTATGGCCTCTTTTNTTTTTTTTTTTTTAATTTCTTTACATGGTGAAGGATGTCTGAGTGACAACTCCCGTGTTTATGGCACTGACGAGAGCTGGTGATTTGTGATTTTCAGTTTCAGTATTTAGGAAAATCTGCATCTTGGCTGTACAAGTGTATTAGCACACTCTTAGAAGACTTCTAAGGCTAAAACATGACTCTTCACTTTAGAAAATGTTTTAAGCAAATGTCACAGCTTGCCAGTGATAATTTACCAAATCAAGCATCTGGACAAGAAAAGGATAGATTAAATCCCTTTCATAGGTACTTTCCAAATTGAACATTTTTACGTGTAATGATTTTAAACTCTCCAAAGAACCTAAATGTTAGTTTGCTTGCAAACTTAGCAGTAGCTTACAGAATGTATTTATTCATGTGCTACCATATGTAGATGTTAAAACTGATTACATACTTGTCAAAGTCTAATATTAATATTGATGATTATCGGATTACACCAGAAAGAGAACCGCGTTAGTGATTGTGAGGTCTCCCTTGAGTGCTGCTGTTCTGGTGCTGCAGATGGATGAAACGTGAAGTTTGAGTGAATCTCTGGCAAGTACTACCACTTTTTCCAACCTCAGCCTTCCAGCAAAAACAAAATTACTCTGTCTTTACTGAGAAAATAATGTTGTGTTCTTGACATAGCAAAAGCATATTTCAGGGGAAAATATCCCCCCCAAAATATTTTTTTATTCAAAATTTGTGGCTGTATCAGAATAATAAGGCTTTTGGAAAGTTACTTTAGCTATTGATTTTAGCAGTCCCTGTTTATTTGGACAGGAAAGAGATTCCTGAAGTGATTTTTTTTTTTTCCCTTTCCTTAGGATGAGAAAGGGTATGCACAGAGGTTCTTAGAATATCACATATAGAATAGATTTCTGAATTAAAAAATTCAGGTAGGTGTCTATTCTGCATTAAAACTTCTGGTTTTGAGACAGGGATGGTGACATTTCAAAATGTCACACTAAACCTGAGTAATATCTCTTGAGAGAGGTAAAAAGATGTGAGGTTTCAAATGCTCAGAAGTAGATTTCAGATTTCTGTACTTTCAAGTTATACTATCAAATTCGCTTGTGGAAGAAGAGTTTAGAATGAGAGATGTTTTCTTTCCTTCCCTTGCCTTTCATGCCTCCACGATTCAAGTAATTAAGTTCTTTTAACTGTGAAATGAAACACCAGTTTCTCTAAACAACAGATTAAAGAACACAAAAGAATACAAAACTTCTTTCAAACTGTGCAAACAGGTACATGAAGAGGAGTTTTGTGTAGTTCGAGTTTTTAAATGTATGAAATAACTAGCAATTCTATGACATTTAAAGGTATGTTTTTAATAGTATTTATATGGATAAAAAATCACCCAGGGTAGAAAGAGAGGCAGTCAAACACCATGTTAAGGCTGGAGGTTGGGCGATCTTGACTTTACTGCACTTGAAACTGCCAAAATGCGTCAGATGTTAAAATGGCACTTTCCACAGAAGATGTTTAAAGCCTTAATCCTTGCATCATTTCACTAATATAGGTCAACAGATACAATAAAATGAATACGTTGTGGGAACAAATGTGTGATCTAGTTACTAATACACATTATATTCTTATCTTAGCGTTCACGGTAATCGTGAGTATGGTACAGTGGAGAGGGTAAAGCTGATACGTGACATAGTTTGCATCTGCCAGAATTTGGAGGATTGCTTGCTAGACTTTGTCAAATGCGTTTTGCAAGTTCACATGCATGTCTTAAAAGCTACTAGAAGTTAGGTCCTCTTTCAAAGAAAACCAGGCGGGGGGGATCAATAGTGTTGTTCATTAAACCTCTCCCTCCACCCCCTCTTTGCCCCTTTTAGTTTTCCTTAACATATACACAAGGTAATTCTAGGAGAGAAACAGCGTATTTTTGTTTGCTTTGTAATTAATTTTGTGAACACTGACAAAAGCTTCACCTGCATTGCTTGAAAGGCGTGCAGAGAGTGTGCATGCAAAAGCTGATGATGTCTTATTTCATACAGATAGGTATGTAATTTTTCCTTGTGTATATTGAGATTTTGTTGCTTAGGGTCAGTAGCATCCCAACTGCCGTAAAAGAGACAACTTGTAATTCTTTCAGCTAGACAGAGGCACTCACAAGTATTTTCATTGCTACAGAACTAAAGATCAGAATGGAAACTATCTGGCTGAAACTTGCACCTTACATGCTCTTCTAGCTATAATTAAAATAATCTGCACTTCAGAGGTTTGATTTCCATCAGTCATACGTACACACACCCTCACTGGATTTTTTTCCACAGTACAAAATCAGTGAAATAAGCTGGTGGTGGTCCTTCGTTTTACAGTTCATCCAAGTCTGTACAAGGCAAACGGGAGGCAGAGACCAGGCCGTGGGAGTGGCCCTCGAGCTCTGAAGTGCTGGCGTGACCCAGGAAGTTATACAGCTTGTTCACTATTTCCACTGTGACAATTTTTATCATACGAGTTCTGTCCCTGACTTGCAAACTCTACTTTAATTTGCAGCTTCTCTTTTTTTAGCTAATCCTTGGCTTAGCTCATCAGCTGACTACAGATGAGGTTGAACCTGCCCCTCGCTCTCAAGCGCCCGTCTCTCCCTTGCGGGCTCGCTATCAGTAACAGTGCAGTGAGGGTGACTAAAACCCCGATCTCTGGAGCACTCCGTGACCCTTCTCGCACAGCTTCTCCTTCGACATCTGAGGCATGAGTTTGTTTGTGCCGGCTCTTACCACAAACTGGGTAGCCCTGTAGGAAAACAGTGAGAGAAAGGTGCGGAGGAGGGGAGAGGGAAACGAGAAGAATTAAAAAACAGTGAAGGTGGGGCTTGAGAGAAAAATACTTTGTGGGGAGTGAAATGACAGAGCTGGATTTTTGATCTCACCAGGGTTTCTCGTTCAGTCATCATCTCGCAGCTCCCACCGTGTGCTTTCCTTCCCATCCTTTCCATGAATGCGGTGGTGCGCTGGCTTTCACCTGCGAAGTGAAACGTCTGGCACTTCTGGTGTCACCGTCTGCCATAGCCACCACCTCCTCGGAGCGAGCAGTACACTCGAGAGGGTGTATTTAACCTTGTTGTTTTAAGCACATCGCTTAAGAAGGCCTTTATTTACAAAAATTGTTTCAGAGCTTTTTCCTCTGCAGCAGATCCTAGACCTGGGCCTCGTTCAACTGCGAGGAATGGGGAGGTCCTGCACAAAATGGAGACATGGTTTGCACAGGCGCTTCTTGTTACTGTTTTAATACGTTGTGTTGTGGAAAACCAGACCATCGTCATTTCTTTTTTATGCAGGGAATGGGTGATGGAGTCACTTGAGGACCTTTGTATCATGAAAATTACTGTCTCATGGAAGTTTTACTTTATACTGTTATGAATGTTTCATACAGAGCAGCAGAGTACATTTTAACATGTGTAATAAATACCAAACCCAGTTTTGGTCACAAGCCTTTTCTGTTTCATTTTCCAGTCAGAATAAGATTCCATTATATTGGGTTTAGTTGTAGAAAAATATGTCAATATTCATAATCAGGCTGCGTAGACAGTAGAAGGAGGACATGTTGGTTTTAGTCATTAGCATTTCTGCCCGATCTTGACATCTTCGATAGGAAGACACACAAGGACTTCTACCTTTCTGCTGAGGTGTGTTTTTGCTGAACCACCCAGGCAGTTTCTCTGCCAATTTGGGGGATCTGCTCCCTTATAGAAAACGGCCAGTTTTGGTTTATTGTATGTAAATTTATACTTGGCAGCTGTTGAGGAAATCACTGGAACAATAGCCATAATGGCAATTTAAAAAAAAAAAAAAAAATCAGCGTGATTTATTGTTTCACTAAGAAATCATAATGTCAGTTTTTAGTGAGATTAGTTATATCCTACTTCTGGGTGTGCATTCAATTATTTTGATGGTAAAAGGGCACAATCCTAATGGGTCAGCTTACAATTTCCTTCAAAAATATTGTGTGTTTTTAATTAATATGCCAATAAGAGGAACTATTTGGTCTTTATTTTATCTCTTACTGAAACTTGAATGCATTCAAGGGCTCTACTATGATTGGCTTCCTCGGGGGGGTGCAGCAGGAGTTGTATCATCTCTGGCCTCCATAAATCATGTTGGGCTTGCTGTCTTTTGGGGACATGGGGGAAAATATTTCAGTTCTCTGAAGCCTGCACGCTTGCACTCTTCCCTCCCTCCTTCCCTAATCTAGATGCCACAATTTTCTATAATGCAGCCCTTCCTGGTTTTGTTGCATGCTTTGAACAACGAAGCAGGTGAACTATAGCTACAGGCCATATTGAGTAATTCTTAAGCTATCATTTCAGGGGGTCTGAAATTTAGGTCTTTCAAGTTTTTGAGCCACACCTCTAACAGAGACTTGGTCTGGGGTAACCACGCAAGCTTCCAGGAAGATAACGCAAGGTGTAAATTAAATTATCTTTAAAAATTGGAACTCAAGTAAATGGAAGTATCCAAAAAGGCTGATACCTACCTTCATTCACACTTGTTTTGCTGTCTCTGGGTGATCAGCTTTCTGTATACTTTCAAAAAGCGAACCTAATCGAGACTGTGTGATGGCGTATGGAAGAGGTATTATTGCACAGCTCCCCTCCCCCTGCCTGCACCCAAGTCAATCCTTGCTGTGTCACTGCAGGCAATTAACAGTGCTTCAAAACCACATGCAGCTCCCATTCCAAAACACCATCTGATGCTATCAGGAGGCTTGAGAGTTCAAGAAAAAAAAAAAAAGCTTGTTTTTTAAAGGGAGGAGTTTATTCTTCATCATTAGAAGATGCTGAAATAATCAAAGGCATTGAGTGTGCAGCATCAGCAAGTACATCTTTGCTGCAAGGTATTTGTCTGGGTAGCATAAAAACGCATTCTTCATCTTTAATATAATATATGCTTGAAATGAACTGTAACATATTTAGGTGTTTGATCCTAATGGGTTGTGAGGCGCTGTGATGAAATGGACGGGGATACCATCGATAAAGGAGAAGATCCTTAACACCTTAAGGTATGGGCATGTGCCGCAGTTGCCACATAATAAACAAGGGCGTGAGCTTTTCAGAGCTGCCCCGAGATAGGGAACTTTTACCTCCTGTTGTCCCAGGGTAAATAGGTTGCTCTGAAAGCAGCAGGGTGCTTTCTCTGGCATTGGCCAGGGAGGGAGAACGTGAGGATGAATAATTACTGTGGATTTGCCAGATGCTCTGTAAACCACATGTGCATCTTGACCCGATAGTAATGAATCTGAGTGTTCATCTTTACCTGCAGGATTTCTTCTGAGTGATTTTGTTATTTATATCAGAGTTTTCAGGGATTTGAAGTAACCTTAGGACAGGGAGTGTTTCGTTGACTTGCGTTATTGCTAATCATTTGAAGCAAATCAGTGGCTGGGATTTTTATTTAATTTCACTGTGCAATGAGATACAATTAAGTGTGAATGGTGTGGCTGGAAATTTCTTCAGAATTATTTGAGTTTATTTTGCAATGGCAAATAGGATCACAGGATAAAGAGACCATTCCTGTTTGTGCTGTCTTTCTGCTGAGTGTTTTGGTGGGTCACTGTTTGCTTGGAGCACTGAGGTATCCCTCTGCCATTCAGATCGTGCAGTAAGGGTGTTGTACTGGCGGAAAAATCTCCTTCCCCAAAATAAGGGCTGACCTAAACCTGAGTCTGGGTCTTCTGAATTCTGTCACTAATGCACTCCCCAAGCACAGCCGTGTTGTTGCTTGCTCAGCACAGTCTGCAGCTTTATCTGAATCCATTGCCTTGCAGAGATAAAGCATTCTATTTCATCCAAAAAAAAAATCCTACTTCAACAAATGAAGAACACCTTAAAAGTTTTTAAAACTAGAGGCAGAAGCCAAGAGCTAGGAGGAGCTAGCAGTAACTCCCGTGATGTACCAGAAAGAGAGGAGTTTAAATCCTTCACTTTTCATCACTTCACAAGCTTCTCAATGCAGCAGAAGAGACAGGTTTCTCAATGAGTTGTCCGATGTTCAGATAGGGGCGATAACTAGGGATCTTACTGCTGCTTATGTTAATGTCAGTACCTTCCACTTTGCAAGCAGAGCTTCTCAGCTTGTGCTGTGAAATCTGCTGTCCTTCCTCTTCAGGGATGTAGAAATTCGGCTTCCAGGAGAACTATTATTTCAGTTTTACTGGGGGAATGAATTGGTAGAAGTGTGGGAATAAAAGATGATGTTTAGAAGGCTTCTTATGGCAGAAGGTCCTTCTCAAAGCTGAGTTTAATCCTGCTGCAGAGCAGGCGCTGGTCAGAACTGTGGTTATGTTGAACCATCCACTGACACGTCGAGCGAGCCCATCAGTAATATCTTGGTGATGGTTTGGAGCTCAGAAGGGACAGGTGCTATCATGCTTTGCAGTGCAAAGTTTAAAGGGCATGTAATATTGAATTCACAAGATGGCACAGTTTGGTAAATGATGCACATCCCATTCTTTATGGTATGACTTTCATAGCACAGTATTCCATTAACATGAGAAGTATTGTTTTAATTAGCTGATGTTCCTCTGAAACTGCTTGGTGGGTAATTTTAATGGATGTGGTATGGAAATCGTTACACCGGCAGGTACAATATCTGTTCATCTTATTTGCTTACAAATGTTCCAGGCAATCACATATGACACCTTCCTGCAAATGAGGTAATTCCCGCTTGGCACTTAGGCCTCTAAAGAAGAAAACTTTTATATTGTTAGATTAAAGGCAGACACTTTGTTTTAATCACTTGCCAAAACAGCTGAAAACAATTATTAATTAATAGGAAACATTGACTTTTAACTTTGCAAGCTCTCCAAAGACGTGTCTTTGACAACTTGCATCTGGATTTATGGATAATTTGGATACAGTGAAACTGGGCATCGTACTGCAAAGGTTGACTGCTTTAAATTCATTTTAAGTGTACACATAGCGCTCTTAAAATTAATATGTTTATAAACCTAAATTGCTTCAGTTGAATGCCTTTTGTTCTCTTTCTGGCTTCATTTGAAGCAACAACAAAAAGCTGTGCTTGTTTGTGTGTTTAACCAAAATGTTAAATGCAATTAATCTACCAAAAGCACACAAATATTTTATGAATAATAGAGGCGCCCCTTTCACAGTGTCTTTGGTATTTCGCACTATGGTTTGGAGAGTAGAAGGCAACTTTTTCACATCTCATAAATAAAATATAAAAAAATCTTTTGCTTGGCTTGTTTAATTTGAACCAACGCAATGCAGCACCCTCAGATTTTCTTGATTGCTTTGATAAGGCTGAGGTTAGTATGTATGGTTTGGGGGAGGCAGCATTCCTAGTATTTTGGATTCTGGATCTTACTTTCCCTTCTGGAAAATATTGTGTCTGGCAAAATGCAGCTCCCAATAAATAAGAAGGCGGGGATGAATATTGCAGTCTGAGACAGAGCTCCTCTTTGATCTGACTTGGAGGGTGATTATGTGGGCATTCATCATGCAGATCTACTGGTTTTGCCTCTTTTGTCAAACAAAATAATAGAATTCCTTGGACTGTCAGAAACAGAGAATATCCAAAATATTTCAACAAGATCAGACCACAAGAGTGAGTTAGTTATCTTAATTGAGAATCTTGAGACATCCCAATTACTTTAACAATGGGAGAGTGGCTGCCTAGCCTGTCTGCTTCTAGCCAGTCCACTTCTCAGTTATTGAGAAATTCATGGAGAATACTGTGACAAGTTTAGTAACTGCAGATTTTTCATCAGTTAAAATCTCTTTCCTAGCAAACATGAGAGCTTTGCTTTATGCATTTGCTACTGAGACTCTTCTCTTAAAAGAAAGTGTCTGAGCTCATCTTTTATTTAAAATTCTGCTAGTCCTGCTGAAGCAGCAGCTTGCTCTTTGCCAGGTAGCTCAATCTGAGCTGGCCTTCTGTGCACGGGGCTGAGTCTTAACTGCTGAGGATCAGCTGGTCACACCGTGTAGCTCGGGTGACTGACAATTTGGGCGCATCCAGAATCTATGCCTGGGTACAGAGCACCAGGTACCAGACTTCATCCATGCCATGTGAAGAAAGGTCATCTGTTTCCCTCTTTAGTATGCTTACTTCTCAACAGTTTATAAAGATTGGGAATTTGCTTAGCTGTCCTTGTCCTTTTGATCAAGATACAACACTCATAGCTATTCACCAAGCTATGGAAGACAGACAGATGGGTCTATATAGTCCTATATTCATGGTTAAGAAGAAAACTGGCATGCTGTTCAAAGGTTGAGTTGTGCCTTCAGATAATATCGCTTTGCTTTTCCTGGAGTGTTTTGCACAGAGAGGCTGGACTGGTCCTTGTTTTAACAAATAGTTAGGGCTTAAATGGCTACAGAAATGATGCTAACAGCTAGTTTCCCTTTCCCTTCTCCTCCCCACCCAGTGCTGTGCTCCTGTTGGAAAGGGGGTGGATGGTGCAGACATGCGGATGCAGCAGCTTAAAAGTCAGATGTATAGGAACGAGGGGCAGTGCTGGTGCATTGATGGAGTGAAATCTCTGCTCTCATTGATAGTGGTCAATAATCTCAATATCAGTGACCAGCTAAATATCTGGGGATTTTATGGGCTGAACTATGACAACTGCACTACTTAAATTGATGTTTGTACCTGCTGAAGTCCTACACATTTATCCTGAAATTACTTTTCATTACAAACAGTGGCTGTTTGCACAAAGAACTTAATCATCTCAAAGCAGTTATCTTTCTGCAAGTAGTTAACTGGGTCATTACCAGCTTTTCCTCAAAAGAAGGGGAAAAATTGACTAGTCTAATACTTTTCAAATGCAGACCGAAAGGAAAGAGTAATTTCTGCAGCGGATCAGCATTTTATGTACTTCTGTTCTCTTCCGCCTGCTGCTTGATGTACTTACTACTCAGTGCTGAACATCCACCCTACCAGGCACAGCAGAACGGTGGACTGCACTTGTGGCATCTCCAGAACATTGTGACCATTCATGAAAGAAAGCAGTAGGTTGCTTCTGGTTACTCACTGGTGTATTAGATTTCTACTAGCAGAACAATTTTCAGGTTTCTAGGTTGTGTGTGGCAGATGGAAATAATTGCTTTCAGTATGCTCTGGAGTATTGCTATCTGAACAAGAAAAAAGACAGCACTGCTTCCCTCTCCTGCCACCCAGGGTTTGGGATATGCCTAGCTGGAGTGCAAAGAGGATCTGGGTTGATTCCTGAGTTTTCTTTTGGTGTTTTTCATTATTTCCACAGAAGCAGTTGAGGGATAAATGTAAATTCCAATTGTCAACTTCCAGGGAAGGTGTGAATCTGATCTGTGATGGCACCTGTTGAGAATTAATTCAGGGTACTCTTACTTTTAATGCTTCATTTTCGCATGAGCTGCGATGATTCGGGGTTTGTCCAGACCAGTGAGGTTCCTTTACACCAGTGTTGGTTTGTGCCTTTTGAGCAATGTCCTTTCCAAAGGCTGTGCCTCAGTGCCTAATCCCAGGCACAAACCCCATGCAGCAGAAACCTTCCCCAGCTCTTGAGTTTCCTGAACACATTCTGGGATTGCAGCATCTGTGCGTAAGAAGTCATTTGGATTTGGTCTGTTCCTCTCCAACTCTTTGGATCTGCCAGCTCTGTGAAAATAATGGGATGTTAAAATTTAAAAAATAAAACATGAGGAAGTGATTAGATATGCCAGCCTCAGAAGACAACTGCTGATTATGGTACACCTTTCTGTGCTGCCCTCTTTTTGACTGCTGTTTTCTATTGCTATGGTAGAGTGAAATTTGTGTTATCCTCAGTGTTATCGTATGCTTATGGGAAATGGGAACCAGCAGATATCTAGGTATAGAAATCCAGCATTAAACAAGTGATTTGTTCATTTTCTGCAGTTGTCTGGAAGGTAAAATGCCTTGTGGTACCGCAGAGATGTTCTCACAGCACTCCTTTAAATCAACAAGCTGTTGATTTTCATTTGGCCATCCTGCTTAAGATACAAAAGCGACCGCTCAGTCTCGTTCATGGCTTTTGTCTGTATTTGTGGAGCATTTTGCAAATGAAAACTGGGGGGTTTGCCATCCTTGTAAACAATATTGCAAACCCCAATTCCAGAACAAGGAAATGTCTCCCTGTCCACACACGCAGAATTCAACAGATGCTGAATTTCACAGTTGCTTTATGTCTCGCAGCATAAAAGCCACAGTACGAACATCGAGGAGAGGCCTTTTTCCCATCAAAACTCTCAAGCAATCTTACCAGCAAAGCAAAGCTGCTCCCCCTGTCCTGAAGAGAACATCGGTTAGAGGCAGGGACTTGCAGCAGTGAATGAATGAGAAGGTTTGGTCTAACTGGTCTTTTTCCTTCCAGTAAGATCAGCAGAATACTATTTGTCACGGTATGTTGTTGAGATCTTTGGTTGTTTTGAATCAGAGCTGAAAGAAGCACCAATGCTTGTTCTTTTTTTAAAAAGAAAGAAAGGCTGATTTGAAGGAAATCAACGGAAAAGAATGCAGGAAGCTGCTGATGTGGAAAATTTTCACACCATGCCAAGACAACCTTTTTATAAAGTTTTTTTCTTTAAGGTATCGCTTTGCAAGGTTCTTGCCTATTGCGTGCTGATGATAATGTTTTGCTGCTAAAGCTGGAGGAAATGAGGCTGATGAAAATTTTCTGTGTGAAAACCTGTAGAAGTTGACTTCAGAGAAACGTCCGTGAAACGTGAATGCGGCAGAGATGTTCCACGGGAATGTTCTAGCTATCAGGAATATGAACTGTGTTGTGAGCATTTCCCCTCTCAGATTTGCATAGATGGAGATACGTTGATTCAAAACAAAAGGATTTTGATGAACAGATATTAGCTTCAGCCATAGCTGAGTAAAGAGGAAAAAAGGTAGGTTACATTCAAAACAACGGAAACTCAACAGCTTAAGTATACACTACAAATGGTCCTACATCTTCAGTCAGCAAAGATGGAAAAGTCCTTTGTTAAATGTTGTTAGTACACACGAAACTGCGCTCTTCAAGCCAATGCCAACTGCTTCTGAAATCACAACAGCAAATACTGCAAGCTACGCTGCGATTTCTTTTCCTGAAATCATGTGGTTTAGCCTACAAGTGAAACTTAATTGGGTCAAATGAAAAGGTTTGGATTTGATAAATGAGTTGGCATATATTGTATGAACTTTTGTTGCTGTTCTGCCTTTTCAGTCAAGAAATACTAAAAACTTCAGACAGGATGAGTTAGTGAAAGTAATGCAACAGCTTAGATAATGTAACTTTCATGATGGCTAAAGGATGGCTCAACATCAATTATATATGATCAGTAATAAGAGTAAGCTAAAATTATAGCCTGACAGTGCTTAGGAGGGGACTTGGAGGATGTGTGTAATATATTTCCCTCCTTCCAAAACTTGTTGGACTAGCAACCTGACTACAGGAAAATCATTGTAATTTAGTTTTTGTTGGCAGTATCAACAGTGGAATCTAGGGCATAAATACATTGCTTTGTACATATCTCAGCCCAGATCTAACACGGGAACAAGTGAATATGGGAAAGTTCGCACTGTTGTCTCTTCTCCTTTTCTTAAACAGGAACAGGAACAGCTCAGGTTTGGTCATGGTGGAAGGCAGACATGCGCTTAAAAATGTTACCTCTATTTCATCCCAAATATCCTATTGAATGGAGAGATAAGCCCACGTTTTATCCAGTCTAATGCAGGAACGCTCTGGCAGACAGCAGGGCTGATCGCAAGCTGCCTCGTAGGAGGCACATGGGGAAACTCATGGTTCAAGGTTTCAGGCTGGGCACGGGAAGGAAGCTCCCATTGCACCCAGCCCCTGTCTGGGACGAAAGCAGTAATGGCTGCTCTCCGGACTGTCCCCATGCCTCATGTCTGACACAAACATTCCCGTTTCCTTCAACCCAGTCACTGGGAAACATCTGACGCCGCTCATGAGCTTTGCTTTGTGGCGTGTCTGGGGCAGAATTTGTTTCTTATGGTAGGCAGAGAATACAAACATGGAGTACTGTGGGTCTTGGTTTTAAATTTTGGAAGAGTAGGATAGCCAAGCTGTATACTGGATGCATTCGGTTCTGGCTCCTGTGAGCTAAAGAAGCACTCGTGGTGACACATTTTGCCAAATACATTAGCATAAGCAGACTCAGGCCAGCCCCGAGTGTGTCACTGGCTGCTTTGGTGACCCTTTTTGCCCCGTTTGTAAGAAACCAAGGAATCGCTGTATTCTGAAGAGCCAAACATTTCAGTTTGTGCCAGTGTGCACCTGTTAACAGGGCTTTGCTGAAGGCTTTGACCTCCAAACATAGATAAGCTGCTCTGGCGGGTTAGGAGATTTGAAAACGCTGGGCTGAAATCCAGCATGTTACAACCCAAGCTCTTTACCTTTTCCTTGGTTAACAGGTGCTTGAACTATTTGGCAGGAAGCCAATGAGGTCTGCTAGGCCTGCGATGGGGCAAGGAGTTACATTAAAAGACCCAGCTTCTAATTAATCCAGGGCCTTTGTGACTGTATAAGTGGCTTGCCCAGAGTCACGCCAGTTCAGGGTCACCCTTGTCTTCTGAGTGCAAGACAGGGTAGATGAGGCCTTCAGTTCTTATAAACACTGAACTTCAGTACAGATCATTAGCATTTTGAAATTATCCATTGAAAATTGCTAGAAAATTATCTGTGTGATTCTATCTTGAGGGGCAGAAGCCAGAGCAGAAGTAACTGGCTGATGTTTCTCTCTTGGGCTGGAGTTCAGCATTGCCCATGCTCTCTGCTGAGGCTGTTTTTTGAATAAAATAGAACTTTGCATGGAGCTGTTCTTGGTGTAGCTTGTGTTCAGAGAAGACAAGAATGAGGGAGAACTCATAATCAAAATTTAGCCTAATGTTTTTCCTTCTTGCTGCATTTCTGATGGTAAGTACTGGATGTGGGGAAATTGCTTTGCTGCACCAGTCTGGAAGCGTTAGCATAGCTTTGACCGAGGTTGCAGGAGATGGTCCTTGCTGCAGATGTGCCTTGGCTTTACTAAGGCACGTGATTGTTTTTTATATGCTCTTGGTTCATGGCAAGTATCTTTCAAAGGTAATCTGTACTCTCTGGCACTGAAGGGCGTCACATGTGAAAATATGATGACCTGGTAACTCTCATATATGACAGAGCTTTTTGGTCTGGTAGTATCACAGTGAACACTGCTCTTCAGCAACTGGGACAGGGTTTGCTAGCAAAAGGCCTGATTAACACAATACTTATATGGTCAACTGATCAACAGATTCAAAGCCATGATTAGCAGGGCAGTGCTGGCAGTGCAGGTTCCTCTGCTGCTGGTTGCAACTGAAACGGTGATCATCTGCAATAAATGGCGATTCAGTGCAGACCCTTGATATACCTGCTCGGTGCTTTAACAATCCACCCTTACAGAGGATTTCAGGTCCCTCAAATTTTACTTGCTCCAAGAGAATTCATTTAAAGAAAAGCAGGCCGATAACAAGCCTCACACAGGAAGCTTATGTTGTTTGTTAATATAGTCTTCGTAAATATAGTGTGCTTGTTAATATGGTATAAGTTGAGTTGAGATAAAAGATCTAAGAAACGGAACTCGGGTTGCCTGAGTCCTGTGTGGTGTATGTTTAATGAATTTTCACTTAATCATCCATTAATATGTATGACAAAAATAAACATGGCAATTGAACAGCACAGTACTAAATACTGTTCTGAAAGAAAACCACATTGGGTAAACTAAAACAACTGGATTTCTTACTAATCTACACAATGCATTTCATTTAAAAGGAGAATTTATAGTATTTGAAATATCCTACCACATACTGAAACTTTTAGTGTAAACTGCCACTTTCTGACTATCACATATTGAAATACTTGTGGCGCATAGTGAAATTTATGTTACATAGTGTAAAATATATAGTGAAACCGAACTGATGTATAATGAGACACACATGTGCCTGCAATGACTTATCAGTTCCATTATTTTCTAACTAACATTATTTTCATGATCAAGTTTTTCTGGGTCAGAGGAAGACAATGGTGAAGACCAGGACTGGTATTACAATGGAAAGTGTAGACCCGAACTTGCACAAAAACCCCATCGAGCTGAGTTATCCTTTGTCCTTTTCTGAGATAAATTCTAAATGCGAAGTCTGCTAATGGTTACGACATGTCTCTCTTTCTCTGCCAAAGCTTCATTGTGAACATCAACATCACCCCAGCCAGGGAAACACCACCAGCCACAAGTGGAGAAGCCGAGTGCCCAATTCTCAGCAGTTTTTACCAGTACAGGGTTGCCGCATGAGAGACCCTGGTGAGGTGTGTGGGGCCTTGCAGGAGCACCCAAGCACGGGTTGGGTCATTCAGACCCATTCAGGTCTCGCAGGAGGGGACAGCTGGGCATCTCAGACCTGACCTCTTTCGTCCACCAGCGCTCTGGACCTCCTGTGAAGGCTCAGAGTGGATGGGCAGCACCGGTGGTGGCTGTGACCTGCAGAACTTCCTTCTCTACTGCTTAGATTTGTTTTTTTCTGGCTTAAGCCAGGTCCTGACTATGCAGCCAAGCATCCCTGCCGGGCAGGGTGGGCAGGCTGGCCACTGGGTGTGCCCTGCTGCCAGCAGAGGAGGGCTGTGGCAGCGGTCCAGCAGCTGGTGGCCTTCTGGCGACCTGGGGTGCTCCTCTGCAGGGCTGTAGTTCCAACACGCACTTGCTCTCCAACCTCAGTGATGGTTTGGGCTGAGGATGTTGTCTCCTGGGCTGGTTGACTTGGGAGGTGGTTTCATCCCTGTCCTGGTGGACTGCGGTCCTGCAGGTCCCACCCAGCATGAGGCTGAGGGACTTCTCCAGCCCTGCCCACTCCTACCCAGAGCTTCCCGCTGGACTTGGACCACAAAGCACTGCCTCTGAGAACTGGCCAAAAAAGAAAATAAGATCCCACAGTGGGAAATAAACCATAAATCTCACATCTCCTTGACCAGTCCTACTCCAAGCTCCATCGGAGGGGTTTCTTTTACATGTTATTTTTTGCCTGGTTTTGCACCAGTGCCAGTATGACCAAAGGCTTTAATAATCTGAAAGTGGTAACAGCAATGAAGTTCCCGCTTTGTGATCTGCCTCAATAGCACTCAAGTCAAGGTGCGTTTGTCCTGTCCTCACCATTGGACTACTGGCCTTCTGCTAAACCAAAACAATCTAGGCCATACCGAAATTGAAAGAAGACCTTCCTACTTCGTGGGCTGTTGTGCAATCGATGCTCATCAAGGATGGTTGAAGACACAAGACAAAACACACCCTGCATTTGAGGGTAAGGTATATTAACCTTTCCACTTGGAATGCCTAATTGCTCAAATATTGCCAACATTGTTCAAACTGCCAGATATGTTAGGGAACAGGCAGGACTGGAGGGACAACTCTATATAAGGGGTATGACAAATTTATTGGGTAAGTTGTATGGGAGTGCTTAACCCTTCTCTCTGTTCTGTTTTTTGTAAGGACAACTGCCAAGTAGAGTTGATCATGACTAATTCATGTGAGGAAATAGCAAAGAGAAGTTAAACAGCAACAATCAGTTTAATTTCACTTGTTACCAATAAAGCCTAACTTAAGTTTCAAAAGGAGATGAAAGGTAAGTTTGCCATTTGCTCTCTATGTTTTAAAAGCTGCAAGAGATCTTGAAGAGAGATGTGCTCTGCATTATTAATGCCACCTCTGTCTTTAGAGCTGGGGGAGGAGACAGACACAATTTCATTCCCGTGTGTACCAGGACAAAAGGTCTCCAAAGCATTGAACTTGTCTTTTGTTTTTGTTCTTCCCCATTCCTGGCTTTTTAAAATCGTTCTAGAGAGGTATGTTAGTTATCCCTGAAGCAGGGCAGAGCATATACGTGCTCCTACACGTCAGTGCCAAAAATGACCAAGATGATATACAAACAATAAAGAAGAAATTATCTTGAGGGAGAAGGAGAAGTAAGCAGGAAACATATCTTAAGTACCTGAGCATCAGCTCTACCAAACAATGTATTAGGCATGGCTATTTCACAGGTGGTACAATCACCCGCTACCTCTTTTTTTGACCTACCTTCTTATCTCCCCTGAATCAGAGGGTGCAACAATGGTGACAGTGAGCAGATAAGGTACTACGTATTTAGACAACATTGTAGAAGATGATCTGTCGACAGGGAAACAGAAACCTTTCATAATGCTAGGAGGAGAATTCATACAGTAATCCCAGAATAATAGATTTTTAATCCTTGGTTGTTTCCTTGTATGATACAAACTACTGAGTGTTATCCACTCCTTTGAACTCCTCTGCAACTTCACTGAGATGGACCATTTCCTTCTGAAAGATGCTCAGTCCAGACTGAAACTTAAACCGTTTTCTTCATCTCTGTGGCTAGATCATTCTTTTACTAAAACAGAATAGAGCAAAACCACTGCATCTTTTCAAAGGCAGTATATAGAATTATTATCCCTTTGAGCTAACTTTGGTAAGCCAAGCACATGGCTGAGCTTTCATAAGCTAGGCTTAAACACAGTTCCTTTCATTTAAAATGCTTCTGCATAAAACAATCTTAATTTAAATGTCCACTACATGGGCTGTAGATGAAGACTGTCCAAAATCAGGCCGCCAAGCTGGATCTGCCCACTGCTGAGCTATGTGAGTCCCTGTGAGGAGGCTGAAGGCCAATGGCTCTTGCTTACATTAGCAGCTTAGTAATTTTCTCAGCATCCATGGTTATCGCTTGCCAGTAAAGGGGACACTTTGCTAGTGTGGGCCCAGTTACTTTCTTCCCTGGCTGCCTGTATCCAGCCGTGGAGGTGCCAGTGTGCTAACAAGAGCACCAGCTCCACACCACTGGGTTTTCAGCACCAGGGAGAAGTATTAGCAAAGTAAAATGGCATCAAAATAAGGAAAACTCTAAAAAAGGGAGTAATTTGGCAGTATCAACCCAGCAAAATGCTGAAGGTGAGCTTGGGCAGGGTGGCAGCAGGCTTCTGAGGAGCCACAAAGCATTGTGGACGTTATAGTTTGTCAAGTCATGGGTGAAATTTCATGCCTCGGAGTAAAGTCAGAGATGAGAAACTCTGGGCCTTTCAACGTGGGAGAGCTGAATCTGTCAAAATAGTTTCACTTTGCATCTACAGACTGTGAAAAGATGATGTTCTTTTTTTTTTTCCCCTTCTCTTAGTGTTTCATCTCACCCTTACCCTTAGTGGCATGGGTCCCCTCACTTAGGAGGCACCATGTTTTCCAAAGAAAAGGCAGCGTTTCACTGCTTCCCTTCACCAGGAAGTCTCCCTCTGGGGAGACTGAAGAAGACGGTGGCCACCTTCCCCCGTGGCTGGTGTGCTGGCAGGGCTGGCAGCACCGGCAGGGAGCCAGGAGCCCCAGGGACACTCACCAAGAAGGCAAGAGGACGGAGCTGGGTGCAGGGAAGGGGAGGATGAGAAAGGTAACAGGGACAGAGAGAAAGAACATGGGGGCTCACCACTCGCCTGTGCTAGTCTCCATAACAGGTGACAGGCTGCTCCTGGCAGCAGTGCCACAGCCGGCAGAGCTGGTGGCTTCATTCATGGAAAACGCCAACCCTGCTGCGTTGTACTGACATACCCCATGCCAGCCACGGAGCGGGACAAATCTCACTGGTGCATGTGCTTTCCAAAACCCGTGACCTTGCCCAGGCAGCCTGTGAGAACAGCACCAAGGCAGCAAGCTTGGGCACTCGGAGGTTGAGAAAAGCCAGAATTAAGGCTGAGTCAGGCCCCTGTGGATGTGCATAACGATGTGGTCTTTACAGGATGCGTGTAACCTTTCCTCACAGCCTTTGGCATCGGGAACCAGAGAAGGCTCTAATCTGTAAACCCCGCATCTTGGTGGTGGTCTCTGTTGAAAGGGGTGGGGTAGGTGGAGGGGCCATCTCCGCCAGGGAGCTGGGTGCTGCCTGGGAGAAACACGTTTTTCACTGGCTATTACCCAAGGAGCTGTGCATAGCACGGAGCAAGTCACTTAATCTGAATTTTCACAGGCTGTGAAGTATAGTACTCTCTGGTTTTAGGTGCTCCATTTGAAGGTGTGGAGGATTCCCAGTGAACCCTGAAGTTAGGGTGAGCTATGCTACAGCCAAATAACACTTTGGTTGGGATAAACTGCCCTGGAAAGTCTGGGCACCCAAGGAGAATATTTGACTTGCAGCTCCTGTATTTTGTTTCTTTTTCTGTCGTGCATAGGGATATCACCTTCCTCTCCCACGTGGATGTTGAGTAACACAGGTGAAGCCTTCAGCTGTCCTCCTGATGGGCCCACTGAAAGCACTGAGGAGCAACCAGCCCCAGCTGGGAGTGGGGTGGGAGCACAAGGACCAGAGCTGCGTGGCCAGCAACAGAGACAGGAGGCAGGGGGGCGGGCAGGCAACCTGCCCCGTCCTGTGCAGGTTGAGCATCTCCCACCTTGTGCGCTGAGTGAGATAGAAGTCCTGTGGGAAAATCAGCACGTGACCCAAAAACAGCAGCGAGGGCTGCTCCCGAAGCTTATGTGTGGACAAGCTTAATGAATTAATTCTGGCATTTCAGAACTTTTTGGTGCTTGACATTGCAACCTTGCTCACGTAGCGTTAACGCGCAGAGAGAGGTGTGCATATGCGAGCGAGTGAAAGTAGCATCAGCTCTTTGATTAGAACAAGGTTTCCATCAGATACAGACACATGTCCAACCCGATACCCGTTTGTTTCCAAGCGATGTGAAGTGAAGGCCCACTCGGTTGCTGGGGGCCCGGGCTTTTAATAGCGTGTAATATTTCTGGCAACAGATGAGAGCTCATATATTGTATTTAAATCTGGGATGAGTTGTTGACCAGTTGTGGTCTATGTGCAGGGATATCAAATGCTTTTCTTTGGATAATGTCAGTTCCAGCCTGCAACCCACATGTGGGTCAGAGGCAGGACCGAAGACCAGCAAAAATAACCCATTTAATCTCACGAAGCCATCTCTCTCCTGCAGTGCGTTTGGTGCAGTTGAACTCTAATAATTTAGACATTTCAGAAAGTTCTGGGTGAGCTGGCTCCTTTTTCAGTGTTGCATATCGGTCGATGCTGGTGGGAGGTTTCTGGCCTTCTGTCTGCACCGGAGAGGTAAATTAGTTGAGCAGAGGCACGAATTATTTGCATGCAGCTGAGGTGGCGAATGTGTTATCTTAACAGCAGAAAAGGAAATGGTTCTCTATAGATTATTAGTTACTGAAAAAGCAAAGGCATGTCTTTTATTGCTGTCACACCACTGGTCTGACTGTTGAGTAGATATGGATCAATACCCCCCCCTTCCTCCTCTCCCCCCTCTCTCTTCATATTTTCACTTAGGCTGAGGTGAAGAGGTTTCACTTTAATTTATGTCATTCTTGTATTGCCAAATGGCATGCCAGAGCAACTGAACCGGGCGTGATCTGACTCTCTGTTGTGTGCTCTCACATGCAATCCCCTCGTGGGAAAATGCTGAGAGAAAATGGAAATTTAAGCTCTGCACCTAGCCATTGTGGTTTTTTGGGTTTTTTAATAGTGCTTCGTTTGTAAGCTCTTTGGGGCAGAGAGAGTTTTTGTTGTGTTCAGGGTAGTCATAGCCTGTAAGTAAGGACTTCTAAATATTGTGATATTGCAGATAGTACTACAAGCAACCTGTTCTCTCTACAAACAACAAAAATACATGCTGTTACATATCAGAGGATCTCAAAACAAGGTACAAATATTAGTCTTACACCACAACTTGCACAAGTCTCGTACCTATTCTACAAATGAGTCGGGCATTGTATGGGAAGGTCAACTGACTTGTTCCAGACCTCGCTACCAGTTAGTGAAGGTACCAAAACCAGAAGGCAGCTGTCTTAGCTCCTGGGTCCCTGTCCTTGCTGCAAAACTTATCTCTGGCCTTGAAATACTGAAATTTCTAGATTAAAAAAAAAGTCTCTTAAATCTCCATTGATAAGATAAACTTAAACTTGGATACATTCCCCTGTGTAGGTGCACATCACTGCCTTAGTGTTTAGACTGGTCTAAACAATTACATTGAAAATTAATTAAAAAAAAAGAAATGCATTAGGAATGGCATCAACAGGCATTCCTGGACTGAAATACCCCAAATATGGGGGAGGTGAGAACCTGTAGCTGAACTCTGTGGCTGGGTCCATCCCTGAATGTATTTTTGGAGTCAGACTCACGTGGGGTTGAGGTGTTCCCTTGTGGCTAACAGGTGCAGAGGGAGTCAGCAGGCAGGAGGCCAGTGGCAAAGGACTGAGATTTAGGATGTTCATGTCTAACAAGGCTCTCAGTGTGTTTTGCAGGGGTGCATGCTGCTTCAGGAGAACGTGTTTGATGGTCAGGGAGGGCCCTTGTTTTCTGGCCTCCTTAATTTGGACACATAGCTGAGATTTTGAAGGAAACCAGAGCGCACTGTGCCTTCAGTACAGTCTGCACCTTCAGCTCTTCAGTCTGCTTCTCTGTTGGGTGCTCGCTAGCAGAATAAGGGTGATAATCCCCCCCTAGACAGCAGAAGGGCCTGTGCCACGTTGCCCCTGCCCTGGAGGAGCCTGGACTGCTTGTGTGCGGCGGGGCAGAGGGAGCCGTACCTGCAGCCACTGCTCCACCTCATCTCCTGGGCTCCTTTTTGAGCTTAAGAAAGACAAGTGACTGTGCAGCAAACAACACAGTCATTCCTGAATGTTGTATCTGGGGGGGATTAAAAACCTTGAGCAGATCTGAGGGAGGGAGGAAATCTGCACGTCACTCTTAGCTGCTATGTAGGTCATAACTTCATTTGAGAAATGCTCAGGTATTTTACGAACAAGGCTCCCAGTGAATTGCGGTGCATGGCACCCAAGGAGGGTGAGAGGAACTCGGGTGTCCCAAGGGAACTGCCCTGAACTCCTCCCGAATGGCTCCAGATTCTGGGGGACATCCTTCTGCAGATTCAACAGCAACTGCTGAGGCCGCAGTGGGGTCTCTCTCTGCAGGGAACAGGCTTTTCTCGAGGGCAATGGACCACCGGGGCTGCTGCCATGGTGTTTTTAGCAAACAGATGTAAAGATAGCATTGCTCATTTGGAAATCAGCTGCGTGGCTGAGCACAGGGATTACTGTTGAGACCACGAGTCTTTGGAGCCAAACTAGAGCCGCTTCCCAATGGCCATGGAAGTACCTGCCCTGCCCTTCCCTTGCTGCTGTCTCTAATGATGGGCACAATTTTGGTCGGTGGCTCAAAGCCAGGCTTGCTCAGGGCCAGCCCAGGGAGGAATAGGGAGGGGCAAGCACCTCCCGCAGCTGCCCAGTTTGCAGCGGCCAGGCCAGGCCAAGCCCCCAGTGCCGGGGCATCGGTGCAAGGGGCCGGAGGAGGTTGTGCAGGGTTTTAGGGCAGTGGGAGTGTAGGAAAAGAGCCCCAACCCCGGGGTCCCAGCTCTTCTCCCCAGGGTTCCGGCCGGGCCTCGCAGGGCAGTGCCGAGGTTGTGACTCTCGAGGTGACTTATTGCCCCGCTGATCGGGGCGCAGGGTTTTGGCAGATTGGGATGCTCTGGTGAGAAAAAGCCCTCTGGTCGTCACCTCACTCACTGTTCTGTGCTTAAACTGTATTTTCTCATTTTGTAGTGTAAGGGGGCCAGGCACACCGTGAAGCTATTTGGATTCTGTGTTGATAAGGCGAGTGCAAACTGTCCCCACAGCTCTCGAGAGCAGAATCAGATTGAAACTTACCACTCAGAGTAGAAAGCACATAACACCCACAGCTACAGACATGCACAAATTGCTGCAATATAGGTTAGAAAAGGAGCCCCGTTCTGCACCCTCTGGTCTCATTAAAAACACACACACACACACACACACACACACGCACGCAAAATCTTCTCTGAATGACTACAAGCACCAGCGCGTGTTCCCTCCTAAACACCCAACTAACTTGTAACGGCTTATTAAAAAGGCAAATTTTCACTTTTCATGTATCCTTGCTCCCTTTCGCACCTGGTTGCAGTTTCTAAAACTTTTTTAACTTTTGGTTTTTTTGTGACCGCTTGCGAGTAAAGTGAGACCTCTCGGGGACACCACCCAGCCTGGTTAACTGGGTCCCCGCCTAGGGACACAGCCCCAGCGCGGCCAGAAGAAGCCAAGCCTTCCCCGCTTACTAAAGAATATCTGCACCGGGCTTTGAGGCTGACAAGATCTTCTCTGTAAAGACGCACAGGACCTGTCCTTTAAAAAAATAAAAGGCCACCTGAATACACAAGGTAGACTAAGGATGGGGGAAAGCAAATGTTGCCTGCAGTTTGCAGAGGGACAGTCCTCACACAGAAAGTTTTGCCATAGAAAAGCTGTAGGGAAGCTCGGAACCAAGACTGTAATATCCAAGAAATCCCGTACGGACTGCTGCCTGCTGTGTTCCTCTTCCTGCCCAAAAGCTACTCTCTGCTTTGCTCATTTAAGTTAGGATTTACCATGTAAATCCTGGTAAGGGCAAGAATGTTGGGGTGTCCCTAACCCTAAGCCTGGTATCACATTGTGACGGCTGAGTCCTCAGCACGGGAGAACCAGGAAAGAGGTCTTCAGCCTTTGATTTTGCTGCGTGTGGTTTCAGTACTGCAGGAATCACTTCTCTTCCCAGTGCAGTGCAGCCACTTTGGGGCAGGAATGCTGTAAGGAATCTCACTCGGTCCTTGGATAAGGAAATGATCAAGGACTTGCCTATTCACAATTAATGGAAAAAAAGGAGCTGAAGGCCTTTATTAATCATTGCACAATAAGGAAGTCATACTGGTTTGGCTCCCTTCAATAGGGCTATTTGGTCACACCCACCTAAGTGGTTTGGCATCCCAACCATCTCCCTGCGCGCAGCCAGGGAGGAGGAGGAGGGAAGGGCCACTGCGCCCGCATGCCACCAAGGTGCCTGGCCACCAGCTCGCAGGGCAGGGAGAGCTCTGAGTGCCCATTTCCCTTTCCCAGGGGGGCAGGCATCTCTTTTTAGGGATCTCTGCCTAATGCACACACCAGTGCCGCCCATCCCTGTGCTCTGGGCACAGGTCTCTGCCCTGAGCCCTGGCATCAAAAAGGGGCAGAAGTTCACGCACGCTCTGTGCTGGAGTTTCCTCCCTGCCAGCTGCGGGGGTCCCTGCCGGGGAGGGTGTCCTCCCAGGAGTGCGTGCCACCCACCCAGTGACCGCAGCTTCTCACCCCGCTGCTGGGCTTCTGCTGAGGGCCCCGGCTTACCTCTTGTGGCAGCCAGTCTGTTTAAGCCTCAGCTCCAGAAAGCAGTTTGTGGCCAGATGCGACAGCTGGTGCGTGTCTCTGAAGTGCCAGGAGACAATGTTCAGGTGCTGGGCTTTGGCTGGCACACGGGGTTGCATTGCCCTGCCCTAGGAGAGGGTGCCGGGGAGAATTTTATAGCGAGCGGCAGGACAACATCGGCACGGGATGAGAGACAACGCTTCAAGTGCCCTGGCTATGTTTCGCTAGGTGAGCTTGTGCAGGCTGCAGTTTGCAGAGCTGAACGGCTCAAGCCGGCTGAGCCCAAGCTGCCTGGAGGTGGAAAGCATCCGCTTTATTTTCCCTGTGCTGGGCTTAGCCGTTCGACTTGTGCCAAGCTGCAAGCTGTTGTGGTGGAGGTAAGGAGGCTGGGCTTTGAAGCAGAAGACGAGCAGGGGTGATGTCTGCTCGCACACATCTCTAAGCAATCAACCTCTGATCCCTCTAGCATGGGACAAGAATACAACTTTGCATCCAAAGTAGGCACCAAGGCAGCAGGGGCTCAGTGTGAATTAGCAGTTCCCCTCCCTTTCCCTTTCCACCGTTGTCCCCAACATCTTTCAAAAATGAGCAAAAGCAGAATCCTGCAGCGTGTTGGACACTCTTGAGCCTTCGGCCGTTGCCTGCACATGGTGCAATTGTGGCCTCGATGGGTGTGCAAATGTGCTATTTGCCAGCAGTTCCAGGTGCTGCTGGTTGCAGGATGGCCCTTTTTCAGCAGCTGATGAAAAATTAAACACCCATGTTTTGGGGAAGTGTTGCATCTTTGACAGAGTGTCATGTTTTCCTGCTGTTCAGGCAGGACTGGTTAGCGCTGAAGTTGCCAAAATTTCCATCTGCGCCCCCCCACATCCCAGCCCAGGCAGCTGCCTTTTCCCCACCAGTCTACCCAGACCTCGTGCGGAGGAGGGAGACGTCCGTCTCGGTGCCAGGGCGGCTACCTCGGTTCCATCAGTGAGTTTTTCTTAGGCCGCCGTGACAGCTTGTGTTTTTCAGATACCTGCCCCGTGACGAGCGCATTCCTCAGCCGCACCGCATCCACTCAGCCCTGGCTCATGCACTAATTAGCCAAGTGTTTCCTCGCTGCCTTTAATTACAGCCACAACTATTTCCCTCACTCTAATGTAACACCTCTAAATGACAGCAAAGGTTTTAGGCCCCGTCCTGTGCGGAGCACAGTCCCAGCACGTGTCGGGATGCCGCCGTGCACCGGCAGCCGCTGATTCGAACCCGAAGGGCTCATACCCCCTCGGTGAGTCACGTTTTTCATTTTCGACCTCAAGATCATAATTGCCTGCGCTGGGAATTAGCGGTGTCTCCCCGGCACCCAGCTGAAACACAGTGGGTGTCTCAAACCAGCCAGAAGGGCAGGATCCTCCTTAAATCTGTGTTTGAGTCCCTCTCAGCTGTAATTTGCCCCGTCCCGTGGCAAAGCAGCTCAGCTGGCAAAGTCACGGGAGGCAAGCGCAGGTCGCTTTCCTGGCCACATCACAGTTGGTCCTCCAAAATTTTTGTGCTGACAGCAGCGAGGCGGGCACCCAGCCCACCCGCGGGCAGCCCATGGCTCTTCGCTGGGGGCACACGGCCTCGCAGGGCTGTGTCTTGCAGCAGCACCCAAAAGGACGAGCTTTTTCCCCCCTGCACCTTGCTAGCGCTGTTGCGGTTAGCTGACCTGGTGGTGGTGGTGTTGCCATGGCTGAAACCCGCTGTATTTCTGGTTGCAATACGTGCCTTCAGCGGCTTCCAACCCACTTGGGGGCTGCCAGAAACCAACGCAGCAGCTGCCGGGCTCAGCCTCGCGAGGCTGTGATCTATAACGTGCATTGTCTTTTTATGTAATGTGTTTTATTAAACGTCTTCTAAAGCTTACAAGTGTCCCCAGGACATAACTCTCCAGCGCAATGTAATGCTTTGCCAAGTAATGAAGTATGATTTATGGCGGTAACGGTTATCCTATGGTGTTTTTTTTTTTTAAATTATTACAGCAATAGCTCTGTTGAATATAGGAATATAACATGCTGCATTTGGCACGTTTATGACAACAGAGCTCTGGTTTTCTTAACTCCACAGTTCGGTGTTGGCAGTATTTCAAATTCTTGAGACAGATGTTTAAATGAATTTTTTTAAGAGGACAGTGAAATACTTTTAAACCATCATACGGCGCTGAGTGTCTCAATATGAGCAGGAACTTTGTTTCTTTAACGTTCAGGTAGGGCAGGGCAGCACATGGCCTTTCTGGTTTAGATCTCACAGTAAATGATGGAAGTAGCAAATGTTGAATTAGCTATTCTGGGGCATCCTGGCCTGTTGTTACTTTTTGGCTGAGGTGGTGGGACGGGGGAACGGACACTTGACCTTCTCCTGGATTTAGTTTGCATTCACGTCTCCGTTTGTGAGCAGTGAAAACAGATCCACATTTGTTTTCAATGTAGTTCCCACCATGCTGATACAGGACTAAGTGGTCTCACGCTGACATTTTGAGTGTGTCATTGTGGTCCCAGTGGTTAGGGTTTCAGGCCAGAAATGACAATCATTTGGAAAAATGTAAATGAGAACTCTGGTCATGTATCTGCGAGGCAGATAGCATTCAAGTATTTCCATCGAAACACTGAAAATTCTTGGGTTTTTAAAGAAAAAGAAAAAAATCCCCCCCCCCTTTTTTTTTAAAAGGTATCGGCTAAAACTGAAGAGAGCGGCATCATTAACAAAGCCGGGTATTCAGCTTTGGCATTGTTGTTTGCAGCTTTCCATCGTGGAAAATCAGAGCCCACAAAGGCAGAAACCGGCATTGTTGGAGACATCATCGCCCTCAGCATAGCGCCTGTTTGCGGCTGGGAGGGGAAGGCGCCCCGCAACGCGGCCGCGCACGCAGTCAGTGCAGAGAGAGATTGAAGACAAGGGAAGCATCAGTAAAGCAACGAACACTTATATTTAATTTACATTTGACAATTTGCACATAAATAATAATGTAAACCAATACGTAAACATATGATAGTTTGTTGTTCTAGCAAAGTAAAAAGCCTGTTAACTTTGGTCAGAGTCTTTCTTAAGAGACACAAAAAAAAACCCCAAAACACTGTTGATTGTTGCTACATTCACATGTAAAACTTCTAAGGGAAGGGGGAAACAGTAAAGAGAAGTAACAATTCTTAAAGCTGATGCATATAAATTCTTGTAAAATTTGTATCAAATACAAGAAAGCACTACAGGCAAATAACAGGAAAAGTGTGTGTCCAGTGACAGAGTAGTGATACTTTGGTTTATCCTACAAGTACTATATTTATGAACTATTGCTACATTTAAAAGATATCAGCCTCACAATTTGCAGGAGTGGAAATGTAATGAACTGTAGTCCTTCAAAAGCTGTGTCGAGAGACTTGTATTTCAGGATTGTTTGTTTTTTAACAGAAGGCATTAAAATAAAGTTTGCTGAAAAAAAAAGATCACCGGATCCTGGATTGCCGAAGTGGGCTACTTTAAAATTTGTAAGAATATAACCAGACAAAAAGACGTATGTGGAGGTGAGGTGTGTAATAATGCTACCTCTATTTACGTGAGTTGACCGTGCAACTTGTTAACGGCAGGGTAAAATGAGACAAGGGGCTCATCCCGACTAACTTCCGTCCTGCCCTTTGCTGTGTTTTGTGAACACACCATGCACGGGTCGTATTTGGCTTCTTTTCAAGCTCTTTCCGTTACATTTTCTGGCTGTTTGTTCACTGACCACCCACCTCCTTCCCCCCAGTACACGCTGCCAGGAGAGCAGGGGCCCAAGGACACTCGTCCTGCAAACAGGGTCACTCCCACCCACTTTGCTGAGACGCCATGTGTGGGTGACGTTATTCACATCAGGTGTTTGCAAGTTCCGGCGTCACCTGGACAGCTGTGCATGCGTACTTGCAAGCGATAAACGCCTTAGTACAACCTTCTGGTTTTGAGGTCATTGGTAATACGCAGAACTGGATAACATTTGATTTTCACACTTAGATGAAAAATAGGTTTTATTACATGGTTTGGCTCACAACTTAAGTGGTATAAATATATATACATATACATATATAGTATAGTGGTATAAATATATCTATAAATATACATGTATTCTTTGCTACACCTCAAACGTCACCATATCATCTTTGGGCTTAGCAAAACAAAAAGATAAAAGGACGTGCATTCTATCTTTCCCTGTGCACATTTTGGTTTCTTCTCTAAAGTAGCAAAGCATTTAGATAAAACAGCATTGTCTGCACCACTGGACACAAGCACTGAGGTAATTGTTGTTCAACAACTTTGCAATGCCCTTTTCTTCTTTAATTAAATTAACCACAAAATGTACAAACACAAATACTGAGAAAAATCTGAGTCGTACAGGAAGGAAGAAAAAAAAGGTATGTATGTGCCAGGAAAGGACTTTGATCCCCACTTCTACCCAGGCAAAGTGGGAGAGGAAAATGCAAGTAAAACTGAACCCCTTCTTCCTCAGGGAATCTGACCATCTTTTTTTTTTTAATCCCTGGAAGGCTCTGGCCACAGGAGGAAAAAAAAAAAAAAAAGAAGAAGAAAAAAGTCTGCCAAAAACCTCCTTTTAGGCAGAATATTAAGAATATTTGTGTGTTTGCTTTCAAACTGCTTTTGGAAACAAAAGAATATAAGTGAGGTTTTATTTTGGAAGCGCCACTTTAAGCTGATGCATTCCTTTGGTCATAAAGTTACATGACAACGTGTGGGGCTAGAGCTGTTTTCTAAAAATCTGTGGTATTGTCCACGGCAGGTGGGTGTTTGCTGTGCCACATCTGTTCTGGGTAGAGCTGCAAGTAGAAGAATCTCTCTCTCCTATCCTCCGAGAGGCAGGGGTAGCAGTTTCTTCCCTGCTTGCTGCTACTCTGGTTTGTTTTTTTTTCTTTTCAATTCCCAGTGGGGTTATTTGCACATAAAAGTACACAGCATTTTTTTCAAACCAATGGATCTAGGATTCTGTATGTCAAATGTCCAACTCTGGCAATATGAAAAAACACATTTGTTTAAAAGACATCGGTACATAGAACACAGTTACTGAAACCCCAATCTTAGGTTCTTAAAACAGATGTGCAGAAAAAAATATCTACAAGAATGGCCGTAAAACAAAAAATAAAAACATTTAAAGTAAAAATTACAATGAATTTTCCAGTCATTGTAAACATTTTCCTAATTATTGCTTTTAGAATGATTAATTGCATAATAAATTATGAAGTACTATTATTGAAAAAATAATTATGGATAGGTGATTGTCTTTTAGTAACTGGTGAGGCAATGCACAGTCCTTTGCCTCTTTTTATGCCCTGAGAAAACAGTAACTTTGGAGTTCCTTCTTTCAGCTGGAGAGCGTAGGGAAACTACTGTAAGCCAAGATTGCTTCGCAGCATTGAAACTATGTACAAGCAACTGCTACAGGCACCCTGACTTGCCAAGTCATAAATTAAAAAAAAAAAATCACTTTGCCAAAAAGTCTTAAGGGTCCATTGGTTCAACTGTTTCTTGCTTGACCTTTACAGGTAACAGAGGTAGTGGGTGACCGTGAGGCAACTTCATAATTGACATATCTGACGACTCGTAAAGGTTGCATCCTGAGGAGATAAGTCCATTTCCCAGGTTCCTCTGTAGAGATACTTTCAGATTAGCTCCTTCCATTTCCCTCCTGAGCATGGTCAGTATATCCTTCTCCACGATCGAGGTTAAGTCGATATTGTCCTCCACTTCTTCCAACTTGTCGGCATTGTCACTGATGTCGAACTTCTCGATCTCCTCGTTGATTCGATTCAGGTCCTCCATGGAGAGGCCGGAGGCAGGGGCCACGGGGCAGTTGCCCTTCAGGTGGACCTGGAGGCTGCAGAGGTGAATGTAGCTCTTGTGGCAGTGGATGCATTTATGGGGACGTTCCCGGGTGTGGAGACGCTTGTGCAGCTTCAGGTGCACAAACTGCGTGAATTTGGCGGGGCAGAGCTTGCACTGGTAAGGCTTCTCTCCAGAGTGGAGCCGCAGGTGGGTTTTGAGATTGCTGGTGCTGCTGAACCGCTTGTGACAAACCTGATGTGGGGGATGGCAGAGAAACAGTGCATGAGTGGGAGGGGATTTTATGGTTTAAATCACAGACACCTAGGAGGAGACGGCAGGATGAAGCAGCAGCTTTTTATATCTTCACACTTTCTCATAAGGGGAAAAAAATCCCCACCTTTTTTATTTAAATATTGCTGAATAGCATTTCGAGTATGGCTGGTGGCAAAACTGTTATCAGGCAGATGTTGCTCTAGCAGACTAATGGCAACCCTGCTGTCTCACAGACGCTGCTGCACCAGGGCTGGAAACGGCTGTGATATGGACTCCAGCCCTGAGCAGCCAAGGGTTTGTCGCACAGCTCTCCCCGCACGCCATAAGGGGTGTGCATGGGTCCTGCCGTCCCTTTGGCCTCCAAGGGAAGTTGTGTCTGTGGTGTGTTACATACCTGACACTCGTGGGGTTTTTCTCCCGTGTGTACCAGATAGTGCTTCTGGAGGTGAGCCAGCTGCGTGAAGCCTTTATTGCAAGTCTGGCATTTAAATGGTCTCTCTCCGCTGTGTACTCGGAGGTGCACCTAGGGAGAAACAAAGCGATTAACAATTTGCAGTTTCCAGTACTGTAACAAAAGTACTTTCAGATGTTTCCTAAAGCTAGCGGAAGACTCCCATTGCCAAAATACAATGTTATCTAGTTAATTAGGTGGCGTCAGTATTAAAACACTATCTTTACAACCGCGCTTTCTTGCTGGGGTGTGCTGTATTAAGTCCAGACTGACAAAAAGCCTAACAAGCAAGGGAAGCCTGTCCCTACTTTTCCTAGATAACCTCTCTAGGGAGAAACCAGAACCTTCCAAGAAGGCTCATGTCTTATTCTCCACTGCCTACCTTCAGATTGGAGAGCTGGCCAAAGGTCTTGGAGCAAACGTTGCATTCGTACTTGATCTTCCCATTCTGCTTCTTCAGTGGGTATGGGAGAGTTTTGTAACCGGTCACATTCCTCTTACTTTTAATGAGATTCATGGCTTCTTCACTGCCAGTGGCAGCCAACACCACTGAGGTAGGTTTAGGTTGCATTATGTGTTCTGAACTGGCTGCTGTACCAGCTGTGGGTGACCCGCTGGTGGGGCTGCATGGCTTGTCCTTCATGCTGGCAGCAGCGCCCGTGATAGAGAAGGCACTGTTAGGTGCTGGTATGAGGAAGTCTCTCGGATGATCAGGCTGCAGCAATCGACGGCCTCCTTCACTGGGCAATGAGCTGGGGAGCGTGGTGGGGTTCAACATGTGGTGGGAAAGGCTACCTCCACTGAGCAGGTTGCCATACAGAGGATACATCCTTGGGAAGAGATTGAAATTGTTGATGCCATTGATATTGTTCAAAGCGCTCAGGTTATTACAGCTCATACTGAATGGAGGTAACAGGAATTTGGGGTAGTGGGGGTTATAGGAAGGTAGAAAGGCAGGTGGGAGGTGGCCAGGGGGTGCATATCCAGGATAAGACCCCAATCCTTCTGAGCCATACGATCCGTTCAAGTAAGAGTACGGCTCTCTGTGCTCTTGGGAAGTAGGTGCCAGCGGTGAAACCGTGACCCCTGGACTACTGTGAGGGCTTGAACTTTTTAAACTTTGGTCTGGGCTGCTCCTCCCGGAAGGACTCGGCGTAGTAGATGTCTGGATGGGCGAGTGAGTAATGTAGCTGGGTCTGTCCATCCCATATGCTAAGGAAGCTTTCAGATAGTCTTCTGGAATGTGAGGTCGGATCGGGTAGACAACTCGAGGGAAGAAACACCTCTCCGGGCTATAGTTTTTACGCAAATCATCCAAGTCTTTTTCTGGAGTAACTGGTGAAATGTTGGTCTGGAAGAAGTCTTTTCCTTTAGGAGGATTGGATTCCATTTTCAGGATTTCTTTCACACTGTGCTCCTTCTTTGGGATGCTTTTCTGATAGAGCTCATCTTTATCAGCACTGTGCTGCTTTGGATTAACGTGGGTTTGTGCTGAAATACAAAGACAAGGTAATGATTATTTAGATATGCCACCGTCATTACCTCTTTTCAAAACGCAATCTAACTCCTACAAGATTAGTGGGAAGGAAGGGCCACTCTCGGAGATAAGCAATCATTTAATTCGCCAAAAAACTGATTTCTGTGTTGAGAAATGCTTGCAGGTATTAAGTGTTAATAAAAAGAATTGTTAATTTAAGGGACACCAGCCAGTACATACAGATCTGGATGATGATTCATTTGCAGAGTGCTAGTCTCCACTTTGCAAACTGATTTCACCTTTCTTACCCCTTAAATTTGACTAGCTTCACTGTTGAATGTCTGTTTAAGCAGTATTTCTAATAAATGCGCTAACAAGCATTTGTTCACAATAGAGGTTTTACAGAAGGACTCTGCAGAATTCAAGCTCCCAGAAATGTTCCTCAGTAAAATAACAAGGCATGACAAACTGGCTTTTGCCAAACCGCAGCAGTCACTTCACCAGCCAGTTCAATTACTTACAGTACCAAAAAAACCATGGCTGGCTAGGATGAAAGCCTTCTTCAAAGAGAAGGTATTCTCCATCAGTAAACAGATCATTACTCATTAAATATACTGCTTAGGAACATCTACAACAAAGCAGACTATTTACTGCAGATTTCTGTGGCATTCAGTCTATGCAAAACTCCTCTGCTTACAGCTGTACTTTATAAAAAAAATGCTGAAACAAAGCAAAAGAAAGCAAGACTGGTTGCCTCTAGCTTAAATTGAAATGTATTTAAAAAAAAAAAAGAAAAGGCAAAAGAAATATGCATTTAGAAGGAAATAGAAGCTAGCATTCATTCGGCTCAGTTCAGCACATACACTGTTTATTTGTATTCAAAGACTCTACCTTGTTACTGGACATAATATAATATAAACAGTACACCGAAAGATATCTTCAACAGAAAAAGAAGTCTGCTTTTATCTAATCTCCCAAAGTTAATAGTTATATAATCTCAAAATGATGACTTGTAAGATCTTTTCTTATAGGGGAAAAACTACAAGAAGGTTTCATATTCATGGTTAGTTATGTGCAAGGTTTTCCATCAGGAGGTACCAGTCAATGCACTTGAAAGTATCGCAGCCCTTTAGCCAAATGTCTACTTTTGTGACTGACTGTTCTTACTTCACTAACTGGGGTGAGGAACAGTTATTTCTGATTTTTGGAGGACCATCTGAACCCAGTGAAGAAGATGGGAACAGGCAATGACCACGCCACTTTCAACGCGGGTTCTTTGCTTCACTATTCACTACTCTGACGGAATCTATCATTTGGCAACATTACCCTATAAGGCAACGAAACAGCCATTTATTAAATGTATCCAAGAAAACAGCTGTTTTCAAAGCATGCTCCTACTCACAGCAACCCACTTTTACAGTAGCATCCTCTTTCAAATGGCATTAGACTAGTAGCAAGCAAATTTAATTTGAGATATGTGGGCCGTTCATGTATTTTCAAGTTGCAATGAAATGCAGTTGAACAGAGTTATGTTCAATTAAAATATTTATGATAAAACATAGGGCATGTTGTACAGCAAGCACGTACACACATAAGCGTGCAGACAGCTTCCCAATTACTTCTCTCAATGCTGAAGTTTAATGCAGAGCTGTTTCAAAAATAAATTAAGTGCACTGCATTGTCTGGTATTAAAAATCACCTACTTTCTTTTGTCATTTTGTCTGTACTTGTGGACTGGTAACTCATTTTCTAAATGTCCACCCAGATTTTTGGGTATAACATAGAGGTCCTACTAGGTTCAAGAAGCTCCACAATGGCACTGTGGATAATATTATCTACATCTTCTTATCAGCTGCCTGTCACCACACCAGCGCCTCAGAGCAAACATTCCCAGTGACACTATCAGCATCGGGAAGTACCGAGACCAGGAAGTATTGAAAGCTGGGCGGGGGGGGGGGG
>VYZW01023226.1:58645-146380 GCA_013401315.1 Balaeniceps rex
AAAAAAAAAAAAAAAAAAAAAAAGAGAGGGGGGGGGGGGGGGGGGGGGAAGCAGGACTTGTGAAGCCTCACAGCAGAAAACAAATAAATACCACCTTATCAGGCCCATATCAGTTTCTCAGTGGGGTCTGTCGAGCAGGAAGTTCAAATTGACACTTTTCTCTTTTAAAAAAAAAAAATCCAGGGGGAGGGAAAGAGGAAGGAGAAGTGCTGGCACTACTGGAAAAGTAATAGAGAAACCAGGGCTGCTTCAGCTGGCGGAACGGCTCCTACTGTCACAACGTTAAACATCAGGGTGGGGATGTACGTGCCTTACGCGCCAGAGCAAGCTCGTGAGTGACAGAAAGGAAGCTCACACCGAGAATGTCACTTTCTTTGTGCAACAGGCCCATGTCCCCACTTGACAGATTAGAGATAACTGTTCTTTCCTTCCCTTCAAAGTTCCTGGTAAAGCCTCCCCTCCTACTAATTTCCATGTGTAGACAGAAGTCACAATATTTAAAGATTATCAACTGTGACAGCTCTCTTTAGTTTGCAAGCCATCTTTGGTCCATAAATCCCCTCTTGGCTTTTTCCCCTATTATTACCTGAGCACAAGGGACGCTTGGGAACACCAGAGAGATCAAAACATAAACAAGTGTGTCAGCACCATGTAAAATAAGAGAAGGGGCCAAGGCGAGGTTCTTATGTTTTATACTGAACCTGGATTTAAACCAGGGCTCAAACTGATTGAGAGGTTTACAACCTTTCTTGTTGCTCTTAAAGGAGCCATACTTCAAAGTTAAAGAGATATATTTCTTATAAATGCTATTTTTTTAAAACTTGTGATTTTATATTGAAGTTCTTACTGATCACAATGTCTCCCTCTCGCTCTTGAAATGCATTTCGCTCTCCCACCCCCATATACATGTATATACACTAAATATAGGCACATACTCTTCCAAGATCTGTCTAGTTTCTGTGGTCAGAGACACACACAGAAAAAAGGTTCATGACAAAACAAGAACAGTGCAGCTGCATTTTTAATTTACTGATCTGAGGGAAGTGGGGGAAAAAAGAAAGAAAAAAAACCCAGACATGCCTCTTTAGGAGTCTGATCCACTTTTCACCGAGGTCAACAGATTATTTGCTCAGATCTGAGATTAGTGAGCGTGTGCAAGACGAAAAGGGACAAAACTCCTGTTACTTTTAAGTATTAATAAAACTTGAGCAGAGAGGCTGCCTGAAGTCACTCTAATGTGGGTGTTCCAGCTACAGACTGCTGCATAGCCGTAGGCTTTGCTCTCATTTCTTGGGCTCCCATCTGTAGCCTGAGAAAGACTTCATAAAGACAATGACCTGTTTTTTCTAAAACCTTGAAAAACGGTTGTAGGCAGACAGAAATTTCAATAGTAATTTCAGGAGTGAGATGGTACTGAACACTTCGAGTGGTGGAGCTTAATTATGCCGATTCACATTTTCGATCTAAATTAAGCACCTCTTTTGCTAGTAGAAAGAGAACCTCGAAGTTGTGAAGCAGGCAAAACAAAGAGTGTTTCCACTCAAAATGAGAATGGAGACCAACATTTAGAAGTATATAATTTGATCATCTGTTTTCTAAATGTGTCCAAGGCAGGGTGACATGCCTTTGAAAACATTTTGCTCAGAGAAGGTCTTTAAGGGAGCCTTCAAATAATCCTCTGGATTAAGTCAACTTTAGCCCCCAAATTCTGGTTTTGTGAAGACAACCTTTCATATAATTTCAAAATCATTTTCCTGAGCCCTTTTGAAGATTCCAGACGGCATTTTTTTCAGCAAGTGCAGATGTTTCCTCTCAACCCAAACAGAAAAGCTTCAAAACCAGAAAGTGAAACTGCCCATAAACAAAAGGGAAAGCAAGTGGCAGGGCTTAGCTAACGGCCAGCGTGTCAGGGCCAGCAGGAAGAAGAAAAGAATAAATCACATTTAAGAAACAGCATTAAAAAGTTAATCTTCACAGAATCCAAAAGATTTTAAATAATACATCGTTAAACCTGTTAATTAAACAAAAAGACTGCCAAACGTTTTGTAAATACGCAAACTGTCTTCCCCCCAAATCAAACTTCTTTTCTGAAGCTTGACCAAAAGATGTCACCTGCCCGAGTTGACTGAGGAGACAAACACGGACATGAGCAGCAGGAAGTTGCATCATATGATTGCAATACATGAACATTATTATCAAATAGTCATGTCCTGAGTCAATGCAATTGTTCTGGGGTTTTTTTAATTTAAAAAAAAAAACTGTTACCCTCTCCACCCTCCATCCCAAAATAATCCTCCTACGATGAGGTAGGAATGAAATGCTAAACTATGTGGGACCCCCGAAGCAAATTTCCTCGGTCTGTTCACTAGTCCAAAAATAAAATATCACAGACTAAAAGACAATCTGAAGGCACAGTTGAATGAGGTTAAGCACATTTAACAAATTACCAAAAATTGATTTTTTGGCCAGTGGAATATAGAAATCTTGTGCCATCGCACTTAAAACCATTTACTGGACAGCGGCACCATCCGAAGGTGACGTATCTCAAATCTTGATAGAAAACAACATCAGTGGCCTCAAAACAGGCAGGAAGGAGAAGGGGATTGTTTGAAAGGAGACTGAGTTTCCACTGCTGGGATAACGTGGAGTCTTGCCTCTACCACTATTGTGCAATTCCTTGCAGGCACTTCAACGTCCACTCAAAGTTACGTAGCTCCACTCAGAGCTAATCATGGCCGTGAAGGTAGGTATGTGCTTCAGCATCTGAAGGACTGGGTCAAAGGCCCCAATTCAAGAAAACACAGAGGACAGGGTTAAACCTGTAACTAAGTACATGCTTAATTGCCATCCTGAATCTGAATGCCTTCTTTCTACAGCACAAATGAACTAACGCTGGAGAAGTTACCTTTCATTTGAAAGTTTGCTGTTACAGAGGCAAGTAGATGTTATATGTGGATGTGTAAATATATTTATGCTCTGAAGTGGTGGTTCTCTCATTTTTGAGGCCACTAATTACAGGAAATAAAGCCAGAGAAATTCTCTGATACATTTTTCCCCAGAGGCCCATCCCACTCGGGTGTTTAAAGAGGAACTGAGGTGCTGAACTTCAAGACCGTGATCCCCAAACCCCTGAGGCACCTAAAGCAGCTGCCTATATTTTAAGTTGGCAAGACTGAGGCCACACTGGAAGCTCTCTGTAGGTGTGTGTCCCAGGTGGCCTCTCCTATGCCAGGCCGGGCAACCAGCCAAGGCACAGCTCTTCCAAAGCCTCCTGCGGGCACCGGCATGCTCTGCACGCCGTAGATGCGGTGGAGGGAGGGAGCTGGGCGCAACACACCACGGCCGTGGGCTGGCAGTGCTGCAGCCCCACACTCGAGCAGGCGCGTGTCCCAGTGGGAAGGAGCCCTGACTTCAGCTGCGGTGGGACCTGGACCCCGACTTTCCCTCCCTCTTCCTTAGACGGTGCCAAAAGCGACAGCCAGGAGCTGGGAGAGGCAGCAATGCTCGCCTGCTCCTCTGAAAGAAGCTGTGCCACTTAAAACACTGAATTATTAGCAATCTGTTTGGCTGGAGAGGGCTTTCCTGACTTTTTAGCAGGTGAAGGAGGTGACTAGTGGGGCGTCCCCCCCAAGCGATACTGTGTTAAGATGTTTTGATGAGGCAAAGCCTCACGTCTGCAGCAGGCGCAGGATGCTAGCTACCTGGGGACAAGCCTTCTGCACTTTATTCATAGATGAACGCAGTGCGAGGGCACCTTGGCCAGGCTTGCGCTAGAGAGAGAGGCTGGAGAGGCGGCGGGATGTTTGCTAATTTTAGATTTAACTAGAAGAAGTGGGCTGGGAGGAAGGGGAAGAAGAAAACTGAACAGTGCTGACATTCACTTTAAACTCATCTGGTTCCAGTACTAATGCTGGAAAAACCACCCCTGCTCACGGTGTTGCTACAGGACCTTCAGCAAATAAGCATCTTTGGGAAACCTCTGGATTTTTTTCCGTACGTTTCAAGAAGGGGCACCGAAACTTTAGAAAACCTTAATCCTTACGGTCTGGCCTTAGGTCTGGCCTAGCTGCAGGCCTTAGGCTTGAATGTGTTTGTCACAAAGGTGAGGGGAAAAAATAAAAAAAGTGAGAACTTTTTCTGATTTTTCTGAACTGCTATTTTCTTTAGGTGGAGGGAGCCAACATAAAATTTCTAAATGGTTGAAACAGAATTATCTTTAAAAAGAAGAAGGGATATTTCAATCTCAGCATCTGGAAAGATTGCTCTTTCGAATGTTAAGGCTGAACTACACAATTGTTGCTCAAGATCCCGCCTCTTTAAGTCCAGGTATTGAGCCTACTTTTACTAGAATGGATTATTCTGCACATGTCCAGACACCCCCAGTTTTGACCTGAATAAGGGTAACCAGGTAATTAGTTGCCACTTTACAAATACATTCCTCGCTACTTCTGCAAGGCAACCTAAGATGCCAGCAGATGCAGGAAACTGAGGCTATGTTTGTGTATCCTCCTAGCTAGCGGCCAAATGTGTCTGGCTGGATCTTTGCAAACTCCTCATCCACAGGAACCCTTAATGCTGTTGTCTCATCCCACCTGCAGGTCCCACTGAAAAGCCAACAGTTCATCATATCAGGAAATAAAACTGCACAGCAAGTGGCGAAATTACATGTGCAAAGATGAGAGAATCAGTGAGGTTTTTTGACTAGGGAATATAGCAGCATAGGACATCCCCTCCCTCTCTTCCCTCTGCCATTAAGAGAAAGCAAATTTTCTCCTCTAATTTGTTACATTTAGTAGGGAAAGACCAAAAACTGGTGAAAGGACGACATCTGTGGAGGATAGATGTACTTTTGATTAATCTGAATGTGTGACATCATTTTCATGATGAAGGGTTACATTTTAGCTCTAATGATCCCCAAAGTAACACTGATATTTTACAACCCATTATTTGTTGCCAAATAACAGCAAACAGTCCTTTTTATAAAAAAACCTGCTTGCAGTTTTTCCTTCAAATTTCAGTGTAGGTGCTGGCAGAAGGACAAAAGAATGCTCTGCTCTATCTCAGAGCAGCTAGCAGGAGGGGAGGCACCCTAAGAGTCGAATGAGAAGTCAGCAAGAATCTGTCCCCCTCAAGGAGCTCTGGGTGAGGTGCTATGCAGTGATTAAGCTATGAGTAAAGCGCTGAGGCTGGAAATAGTCAGAAACCACGGAGGAACACCGAGATAAACTCCTGGAAATACCTCTTGCCCCCACTGCCAGTGCTATTATTTTTGAACAGAAAATGAAAGCTGCGATATACAGCCAAGAAATGGGGACATAATACACTGAGCTTAAAAAACAAGTAACCAGATGAGAAGACCACAGGAGGTTTGCTCCCATAAGGTAAGTAAGCGTAAATGCAAGGCTCAAAGAGCATTATGCAGTCAACATATATTTTGTCAGACACCTAGACAGAGTCATGGCATATGGCCACCTCCTTGTACAGTGAGGGCAGCCCTTTGGGAGCATGACTGGACAGCCTTTAGTATATGCTATCAAAGCAGACTTTTGCTCAATGCACTACAAGATCTGGACTTGGAAAGTCTGAGAGTGAACCAACATCTATGGTTCTGAAAGCAGAGGATATATTCAGGTTGTTTGTCCAGAATTTCATCAGATAAGACTCAGATTGTAAACCAGTAACTGTTCAGATTTTTCATAACCTGTTTACATTTGAACGGGCACAGGGAACTCATTCTGTTGTGTTGGGTTTTTTAATTCCCCTTTTCCACTCTGAGCTACCTACTGTGACACAACAGATGATGCAGCTGTGTAATTACACAACTTATTATTAGATCATATAGGCAGAAGAGACATTACTAGCATTCCTTGTTTATACTGTAATCCACTTACTGAGGTTCATCATTGTCAGCTCTCTGGAGGAGGGATAGTGCAGCCTCTCTGCAAAGTCTCGGCAATACCACACAAGCAGCTCTTGGTTGGCAGGGATGGGCTTGATGGTGTAGAAGTAGATGTTCATTCCATTCTGACAAGCAGCCAAGTTCTGTTCCTGAACAGAGTAGCCAGGGTTTACATAACGCATCCAGTTGCTCTTGTCCTCGTTAAATCCATCAATGAAGTGGTGAAGCTCGCCACTTGAATAGATCTGGAATAGAGAGGAAGTGCCTATGAGTATATATACGCACAATACACAACACGTGCACGCAGAGTCCAGAGGGGAAAAATGATAAGCTGCTTTTTTTTTTTTTTAAAACAAGAAGATATCACTGAAATAAGAGTTCAAGTTGGGTCCACCCCTTTCCAACTCTGTGTTAAGAAAAGAGATACTTATTCAAAGGTAAGTCCACAGTCACCTTTTCCATTTCTTCCTAGCCTCTGTGGCTCTGCTAGCGTGGACAAATCAGACCCAAAATCTGAAATGCAGAGTACTCTCCCTGCGTAAACAGTCTACCTTAGAGTCCTTTTCCTGGTGCTATGATCAACAAGTGGGTGATGCTAATGACTGCTGGTCTGAGTGCATGCTTGCATTAATGCTTTGAGTCACCTGTGTATAAGACTGACTGGCTGTGCTACGTCAGAGTCTTTCTTGCCTTTCTCTATGGCCTCTGTACTTGCAGTTTCCTACCACCTCCGCCCAAAGGTTTAAACTATGCAAACATCCTCCACCCCCCCAGAGTCCTAAAGCAACACTTGCTCATAGGTGGACTGTAGCCCTTTTGTAGACGGGCTGGGCGAGGCAAAGATGAACTTCACCTGCCATAACTTAACAAAGACCTGGAGAGGGGCCAGCTGATGAGAAGTGACTTTTCCTATCGAGGGACACGTTCTGACTTGTCTGCAGAGGGGAAAGCATGAATCTAAAAGCTGCTCAGCGGCTTGGGGGGAAAAGAAGCCCCAATCACTGAGAGAAGCTAGTTTCTTAAAGTGGTAAGAATAAGAGAATTATTTTTAAAAAAAAAAAATCAAGAAAAATCCAGGAGACATGCTTGTTGAAGACACATCCCTTACTCTCAGTGGGAACTAGCTCTGCACTGGATGAAATGGGGTTCCTGGGTTTTGCAAAACAGATGATCGGGCAAAAGCCAGACCTTGAAGTGGGAGCAGCTCGCACCAGCGACGCACCTCGCTGAGCAGGAAATGCCCTTCCGAAGGCGAGACAGAGCTTATCTCAGGGGAAAAACACTCCACCGCGTGTTCCTGCCTTTGTGTTCACACCACTGCCTTTAGCACCTACCTGGCCGGGCAGCGCATCCCACGAGCGCCAACCGGCTGACTGGGACCTCTTCTCTTCTCCCCAGAGAGCCACCGGCAGAGAGGAGCGAGGCAGCCTGGCCCTTTAACGCGGGCCATAAACACCAGAATCACTTTCTTTAAGAGTAACTTCCTGTAAACTGAGAAGGGGGAAATATATGTGGCCTCATCAAAGCAGCTTGCGAGAGATTTTGCGGTGTGTTTGTTATGAGAAAATGGAAGGGAGCCGGGCGAATTGTGCTGCATCAAGAGGAGCCTTCAGGTTTCTCTGCTCGCCCTGGCTTGCAAACTTCCAGGAACGTAGGGCTCCAGCGCTCAACACCCTCACCTGCTTCCCAAACCAGCCCGCCACGGCTCCCACAGCAGGGCCATGGATGCTGCCAGACACTGTGCTCCGGCTCTGGGGCAAAGGCACCCCACCGGGGTCACCGTGCTCTGGCTCCAGGGTGAAGGCGCCCTACCGGGCTCCCACCTATTCTGGGGAAGGCGAGACCAGATGTGCTGAGTCACGGCACGGTTCCCAGAAATGACATCAGCCCTGTGCGGCCCTGCTCCCCTCGTGTGGGCAAGGCGCAGGCAGCATCCCCCCGCGCGCACAGCAGATGTTCTTGCTCCTGCCAGCAAGCCCAGGATGCCTTTAATAACATGTGGGAAGTTATCTCCCACAATTTCCTTTGCATATGCAAGCCTGTTTCAGACCCCTAGGAAGGAATTCATTTTCAGTGCAGCAGCGTGTCTTGAACGAATCAAGAGATTATAACAGGGAATTTAATGATGCTTAGATGGCTCCTAGGATATTATTTCCGAGGATCCCTCCGCATTAAGGCTTAAAATCACATCATGAGAATGATGTCATCTTTCTTGCTGCAATATATGAATAAGTCCTGCAAGATGGTTAGCAGCCCCTCTTCCCAATGTTTGCCATCTTATTAGCACCTGGCAGGGCTAGGGCCGGCATACCAGTCTCTTCCTATGCTGGACGCAAGCTCCCGAAAATTTGGCTAAAAGAAACATTCTGTAGCCTTATGAATGTGAAAACGGTCGCCTGCTTTGTAAAAACACCCATGCAAATAACTGCCTGTGCAATGCTGTATTACATCGCACAAAGACGATCTGAGAAAACCAAAATGATGCAATTAGGTAGGAAGAAAGGGGTGTGGGGAATGCTGGTGCTTGCCCTGGGTTTCAGCTGGATATGAGGTCGGGATATTGCTAAGGCAGGCAGGCACCTGGGCACAGAGGCTTGGATATACTCCCAAATTCACCGATTTAGACACAACCTAAATGGCTAGAAGGCAGCAAAACAAATCCATGGAAGGAGATGGGGCTGAAGGAATGTTCTCTAACAATTAATAAGGATCTTTAAAGGAGACTGAGGATTATGTCAACTGATAAACTGGAAGCATATTCCCCAGCACAGACTTCCCAAGCCAAAACAAATTAGCTGGTATTCCCTTCCAACTTATACTACGGAGTACAAATTAGGCATCACCTCTAGTGTTTGTCTGCCATTAATGGATTTTTGTCTTCACTAAGATCTGTGGGCTGCTCTTTTAACACTTTCTCAAGTAGACTAGAAAAGCTTATGACTTGAATGATATACGCCAAACACCACCACCACTGTGTTATAGCAGTTCTACTCAAAACCCAGGGAAAAATGTCACAAAATGCAACATAATTCCAGAGTAAAAGACGATGCTGTACTTTCACAGCTTCTTCATAGCTGGAAAAATCAAGGATACGTGACATTTGCATAAACAAGAATGACTTTCCACTGTGAAGAAATGCAAAATAACCTGCCCCTACAGCAAGCAGCAGAACTACTTCTTTACACAGTCAAGCACCGACCCATTTCAGAAGACAGAGCCAGGAAGGGCTGCGCATCTCCCCTGCTCTCTCCACCCACAGAGTCCCTACATCCAAGACAGCCAGGCTTTTACTCGGGTTAGTTCACCCCACTGGCTCTGTTCATGCCTGGCAGCATACAGAAGTTGCCCCCTGCATTCACACAGGTCTGAAGCAGGAAGTGACCCAGCTTCTCAGCTGTACTCATTTAGTGATCTGCTTACTGCAACAACATGGTGCTGTTTTTTCCTGCTTACCCGCCAAAAGTATTTTCTGTTCGCATTCTTGGGAACCGTATCGCTGGTATAGATCTCTCCTACCAGGGGTCCAAAGCGCGTTCCTTTTGGGATGTACTCTTTGCTTATAACTCCAGTGACCTACAAGAAGAGCAGCACAGGATCAGTCCATCGCCAGTAGAAATCGAAAAGTCTTCCTTCCTCTCCCCTGTCCCCTGAACTTAACAAGGTAAAGAAACCGATGCAAGAAATTTTTAGTGACAGGTCAGCAAAACAGAAATAAGTTTACAGTCGTGTTGGATGTGGTACAACCAGCTTTGTTAGATACTAGCATCTTACCGAGACATATGGAAGCCAAAGATGAACACCGCCTGAAAAATGTGTTTTGTGGAAATATATTTACAAGAAGAAACAGTAAGCAAAATGTACAGAGACTGTCAAATATCTTCAGCTCCTATCAAAGGCAACCCCCAAAAGTCTAGTTCCAGCAAACAAAACTATTCAACAGCTATCAATCACTTCACTGCTACAGAGCTCACTTTTTTAATAAGTCATGAACTGGAATGACTGCTCCTCCAGATCAAAATGAAACCTCCCCCCTACCCCCACCTTCTTTGCTCTATACCCATCCTGATAGCTAAAAGAAGAACAAAAAAAAAAAGACGACCTACAATTCTCTCACCAGCATACAGTGGCATACAAAACAGAATATGAAATGGCTTTGGGACATGTACTCACAGATCACCCTCTTTTATATAAAGGAGGCAGCAGTTCCGGTAACATATGTCAAGTGGGTTTGGTCAAAAAGGCGTTAAGGGTTTTCATGAAAATGCTCCACTATGCTAGGTCTAAGAAATGTACTCTAGTTGTTCAGCTTCCTTCTTGACAGTAATTATACCAAAAAAAGTCACTGACCACAAATCAGGAAGCAATTCATCATTATTCAGAAGAACGTGCCTTGGAGTAACCCTTTGCAAAACACTGCTGAGTTATTGGTTTTGTCTCTCTGTTCCTCAACAATCTTTTTAAATTTCATGTATCCAAACAATGTTAGAAAACCAACAATTTTGTAAACCAAAACCCCCAAGCCTTTGCAAGATCGATCCTGCTGCTCAGACAGTGGGAAAAAAGGAAGGTAAAAAGCCCATTAATTTGGTATTATAACCAAACTTTCACAGCAAAATGTATTAATTGTATCGCTTTCACACATCTTGCCACTTGTCTTTTTGCTCACCAGGATTTCAGAACAAGGCGGGAACAGCAGAAGTGGTTGACGAACACTGAGAGTTGGGATCACTGCTGTCTGTACCACACAAGGAATCAGCATTCTTACCAAAGTAGATTAGCACTCATCAGACCCTGCAGATAGCTCACTTCAGTGAGCATTTAATTTTCTTCCTAACAGCCCTTCGCAGCAAAGGACAGTAAAAACCCTGGACTGTAGAAAGCACTTCACAAATTAGCTAAGCCTTGTGATTTTCTCATGATACATTTTCTTCTGTTGTATCACCCTTGGTGTGAGAGAGGGAGGGAGACAGACAAATACTTGCCTGTGTATTTGTCAAGATTAAAAATCCCAGTAAACAACTAACGCCTAGCATAATTTCACATTAAATGTCAAAATAAAGGGGACAAATAACAGCTATGGAATCAAGGAGGTAATCCACCCGGAAACAGATTGCTGGGTGTACGTGGTGGCTGTTTGTGCTTGTCTGCGTTTCAACATGTGTTTCAGCACTACAAAAAAAATTAAACTTCAACAGTAGAGGTAGTTAAATGCTCCATTGATCTGTGCATCTGGACTGAAGAGAGAGAAACGGGACTTCCAGAAATTTTCCTACACCTACCACAAGCTGAAACAAGCTCAGTGGCTCAGTTTTATTTTTGTCTTGCTTGTACATTTCTCACAGAGAGCTGAAAAAGGCAGATGTTCTTCTCATCTTCCCCATATATCTTCATTTACATCCATCTGCCCTCTCAAGAAAAGTTCACAACCAAGCTAGAGCACACCCTACCAGTTTTACTGCATGGTAGCTTGAGTTTTTTCAGGGTTTTAAAATATCTTGGCCTTAATTAAAATGACTTTAATGAAATTCTCAGAATCTCTAGAAATCACTCCTCGAACTAGTCAACTTGAAACACTCACTGCACTGGTGTCTCTGACACAGCAGATACTTTTTGATATCCACCTTACAGGCAGTGTTTGCTTCTCCCCCAGTGCAGCTGAACATGAAGATGATTTCTCACCCTGTACCCATCAGGTTATTTTGGCAGAGGATGTTCTGCACATCCGTATGTGCCAACACTGAAGTTTTGCTAAACCAGATTAAAGCTGTCCAGACGACTTTTAACCGAGGGTGGCTTTCTGGTCAGCAATTCTTGGCCTCCGTTGTGCCCCCACAAGCTCAGCTGCTGTGGTCATGGAAGGGTACCCTTCAGGAGAGGGGTGCAGGCAGTGCCAGGACAGGCTGGCTCCAGGCTGCCAGCAGCCCCCCTGCCGCAGCCAAAAGGGGCTCCTGCCCTGCTGCAGCTTAGGCGGGGTGGCTTATCAAGAGGCCACGAAGTACGGAGCTGCCGAGGGCTCATAGGCAAAACAGCTAAGGAACTCCAGGTCCCGAGCTGAGGGGAAGCCGCCTCCGGGCTGCCGGAAAGCTGTCGCAGAGAGGCATTTCAGACTTGTGTCCACCAGGTGTCCTTCAGCACACTGCTGCCTCTCGGCGACGAGACCTTCCGAAACAGCCTCGTGGCAGGGAACCACAGGGGAGCATGACCTGAGCTCGCTCCCCACAAATAAAAGCCTACTGCCCTTGTGCAGCTTTCTGGGTCTAAACCGTGCCGTAAGGGACCAACGCGCTATTTTCAGAGCAATTTCCTCTACAGACGTTCACCCCCTCTCCCTTCAAAGCTCCAACTTTCAACACTCTTGCATGCGGGCCGCTACCACATTTTTCCTTTCAGTAAAACAGCATTTCCAGCACGAAGATGAAGTCAAAAGTTAGCCTGAAGCCGCAAGGCCGGTTCCCGGCGCTGTGGGGCAGCTGCGGTTCCTGCCGAGGCCGCACTGAGCTGAGCTGCTCTCCCCTCGGTCTGAGCGGGACGGGATGCGCCGAGGGGAGCCGGCTGGCGAGCGGGGCCCGGCTGTGACCCGGAGGCGCTGCAGCGGGTCCCCCCGCGCTGCTGCGGGCCGGCCCGACGGGGGGAGCCCGGGGCCGGGGCCGGGGCCGGGAGCAGCCCGGGGCGGCGGCGGCGGCCCTGGAACTGACCAGGGTCCTAATGCGGCGCGGGTCCGGGAGCCGGGAGCAGGGCGGCGGGCACGGGCACGGCTGGAGACCGCCAGGAAAAACACATCCCGCCCTGCCCGCAGCCCCCGGACAAGAGACGGATGGGCTACGGTTCCAAATTTGATATTAAAAGGCGCTTTGAAAGACCAACCCTCCTGCATCTTTGCAAACAGGGAAGGCCACCATGTGTCCTGGAATAACACTGATTTTTTATTATTTTTTTAAAACTACTAGTTCTATGGTTACATAAGCCCGTGCAAATTCTACCCCTTCATTCAGTGACCAGTTTTCTAAAAGAGAAGCCATGAAATAAAATGCTTTCAGACCCCTTCCTTGGTGATCACACATAAAAGAAATAAAATAAAAACAACAGGGGAGAGCAAGTGTCTGAGGTCAGACTTCGTAACAGCTCAAAATCACTGCTTTCATAAAAATCACTGATTCAGGGTCTGTCTCTAAGGAACGGCCTTATCAGAGAAATGCAATAAGTAATGGGTTTGCCAAGATACGTGTCTCTCTGTCAAGCTCACAGACGAGGATGAGGCACTAGTAATACTCAAGACAGCAGAATAACTGGCGCTTTTTATCAAGAAGGGCTGTTCAGGCTTTAAGGACTGAGACCAAAGGGGAAAAGTATTGAAAAAAATGTTTTTACATGTCTGCATGAAAAAGATTATTCACATATGGCCTTCCAGAGCGTGATTTTGGCACTGCATTGAATCATTTTTTGTCAATTGCTAAAGCTGTAGGAAAGGATAAATAATTCACGCATAGAAACAAACAAATGACTTCATGTAAATCTAGCAGCCTAAAATGTTACGAGCAGTAGTAATTCATTTTTTAAAATGCTGACACATACTGTGAACTCATAATGAAAAATGTGTCCTTCAGAAAAATCCCCGATCAAGATCCAAGAATAAACCAAGAGTATGACATGCCATGGGCTCCCTTGCAAATTCAATAAACCTTTGAAGAGGAGCTACTCGTTTCACAAAGCGTGCAAGGAAAAGAAACACAAAAAGCAAGCCTCCCCAAACAACAGCGGTTGTACTTCCTCCCTCCTAAGGAGGCACGCAGTACTTTTCCTACTCCAAGTGGAGATATAATACTAATCGTGACAGCACTAGGATTTCATGATCTAATCATGACAGTATTAGCATTTCACAAGCGATGAATTATACATGTTTTTGTCAATAAACTGACTCAGCATTTAAAACTCTCAACCAGATGAAGCCACAGCTCTCCCCAAAGTTAACAATGAAGACAGCTCACATCTGAAACCCACTGGCAAACACGCACGCATGCATCCCCCGAAGTCTTACCTCATCCTTTCGTAAATTAAAAAAACCCACCCTATCGAGCTGTCAGGACTCCAGTGGTTTTCCATGAGGCCAAAACCAAAATCAGGCTCCCTCGCTGACCCCAGAAACACTGATGTGCAAGAGCAACACACTCAGTCCTGACCCCACTGAACAAAATCAAACTTGGGAGGCAGACAGAAAAAAATAATATTTCACGTCAGAAGTTGCTAGAACCCAAGCAGATTATGCCATTTGCAACTCTTTCACCCTGCAGACAAGTAGCAAACGAGTGACCTGTCTGTACATTCACAGGACTGTAGCTTTCACTGAAAGGGGGGGAAGTATCAGATCAGCCCTTTCTTTCGGAGCTACCTTAGAAACTGAGCCAGGGTTCCAAAGTTCCTATTGCTCCTTACGGTAGGTGCTGTTCAGCGCAAATAAAAGACTGGGGGAACTCTGGAGAACAAAAGGAGGATGTCCTATATTCAGACTCCCACTAGCAGGGAGCTGCACGGGTCACATTTTACAAGAACCAAGAATCTTTCAACAACTTCTCTCTCCCCCCAGCACTTATACAGAGATGGCAGCAATCCTCCTACCCTGATTCACTGACCTGAGCTATAGCGTAAGGAAACGACACCTCGGTGTTTCTAAACACAGCGCTGGGAATTTTGAAAGCTCCTCGGACGTCTCCTGCCACAGCAGCAGGACTAAACGGGAGCAGAGAGAGCAAGCCCGAGCGGACAATCCGTCACCAGCTGGCTGCCGAGGATCTGCCCGAACTGTCGCGCTGCAAGCTCACCCTTCAACCAAGAAATCCTCCCGTATCACACAGCGGAGATGCAGCTTTACCTTCCCCCCACCCCCACCAAAGTAAGACCTATCTAACAATGCAATAACACAAAACAAGGTTTCGCACTTTTTTTCTGGAGCGTGTCCTTTCTCTGCCAAAGTTCTGCAGGGCAGGGCAGGGCAGATGGGAAGAGAAGAGTGATTTTACAGGAGAATTTGGCTTTAACCTCTTACAAAACCTACTAGGCACCGTATTAGGCACTGCCAAGCTAAATTCCACGGTGCCAATACCCTCCAGCTGGGGGTCTGGCCCTGTTTCTGTACGCAGGATTAAACAAGTACCTGCTTTGGAAGGAAATATTTGATAGGCACAGATGAGTACCTCTTCTTTTCAGCTCTGTGGTCAGTGTGTTTAGCCAAAGTAGAAGCACAGGTAATAGCTGCTATACCACAAGTCTCAGCACAAGGAGAAATGAAGGGTTGTCCCTTGGGTTATTACCCCACCGAACATCACACCTAGCTATAATAGCTACTCTATATGAAGGAGTAAACACAAAACCAAATTGCTCATCCGGACTCATTTCTTTCCAGCCCTTCTGAAACAACAACAAAGAATGTACCCACTCCAGGGACAAGGATAGGACAGGCTCGCACGGCCAGCTAGCAGTGAAGATACTGTCCCAGATAAACAAAAGTTAATTTAAGGTACGGCCACCCTTCTGTCGAGCTTGTTACAGTTCTACCATCACTTCCTTAACCGATATGCCCGAGTTTTTAAGAATTAAGGAAGTTGGGAATACGGCAAGCTCACAAAAAGAATAGAGCAATTTCATAACCAAAGGGAAAACAAAAAGAAATAATTAAACACATTTCCAGGAATTTGTTCTTTTTTTCCCCTCTACTTTTTTTTAAAGCTATTTATTGGACAACTGAGGCACTTTAATCTCTGAGCCAGAGGCAATGAATGGTCCTGGCAAACAGCAGTCTAGAAATTGGCACAGAGAACTACCCCACAGTTTAAATATGCTTATTCAGATGCTGTTCAAATTGTGTGAAAATTTAACTGTTTGTGAATTGGTACAGAACCAGTTTGAGGGATAGGCTGGCTGCGATTTCCAGTGAAAATACTACACGACAGATGACCAGCGCAGTTTCTTAAAAGACTTATTGGGGTCCCATCTTAAAAGCCAGCGGGCAGCATTTATTGTTGTTGATGGGGGGTGTGTGTGTGTGTTAAAGAATGGAAGCCAGGGTGAGCACACACTTTCCAAAGCGCTGTGATTTGGCTTGTCTGACTCCAACCTTCCCCGGAGCATTGCCGCTTACCTCTTTGCAGTTAGATGCGTATTTGAAAGTCAAGTTCCTTGGCAAGGAAGCCTCTGCCTGAGTTAGGGTGCCTCCGTCGGCACTGGGATCCAGCGGGTGATCGTTTACAATGTACGTGCACTTCTCTTCAAAATCGGCTTCTGTCCACAGAGTCATGTCAGCATCCTCCATGTCCATTTTCATTGTCCACTCTCTCCCTTTCACCAGATTCTTCAAACTCACAGCGTCCGAGCTACACTGTGTAGCAGCCTGGAAAATAAGAAAACAGCCTTTAATCCTCATTGTCCTTCAGTGTTGTGGTTTCCGTTGAGACAGCGTGACTAATACAGTAGTCTGTGACACTTTAAAAGCGTATGCAGGATAGTTGGTACAGTTGAGTAATAGCCAAAAAGCAGTGTAAACGAAGCTGCTCTGACTGAAGCAGCACCTTAAAATACCAGTCTCAGTAATAATGAGGAGGGAATAAAAACAAAGAGGAAAAAATCCCTAGGCTGACAACCGCTTTACCTTTTTCAGACCCTTTCTTTAATGCCCCAGAGAGAAAAAAAATATTCCATGCTGAAGAAAACGTGGGGTCATGGACGTGAGACCACTTAGTCGCCTGTGGAAAAGCTGCCTCAGAAAGTGTCACAAACAAGGAGAGGAAGAGGAAAGGAGCTGCTGTCTGCGTCTGAATGAAGCTAAAAATGGAAAGCGCATGCTGGAAGAGCGGAACCCAGCCTTGCCTCTTCCAAATGGGGAAGCCTGAACTTTCCCACCGGCTTTCAACACACAAACAACTTTCAAAACAACCTGCNAAGGCTGAGAAAGCCGACATCCTGCCAGCATCACTGCAGCAGCAGCAGCCCTGCACAAAGCACTGCAACACGTTCCCGGAGGCCGAAAAAGAAAAGGAGCAGGGGAAATAGAAATAATTTAAAAAAAAAAAAGTTCTTCTATCCCTTTTGATTTTGATGGTACCTCCAAGAATTACTAGCTCTAAACACTGGATAGGAGCCTCGCAGGACAATTCCACCAAGTCCTTCAGCCCCTCTGTCTATTCAGGAGAGAAGCACTGTCATCAAACCTATCCCCAAACAGGTACTAGGTCGGGCTCTTTCCATAAGGTTCGTTAGGGACTACGCCGGTAGCTGGGAATGACGTTCATTTTTCCTTTTCGGATACGCGGCTATCGCGAAATTCACACCCCTCCTCCGGGAAAAACAAAACGCCAAGACGAAAAGAGCACGATCTTCCGAGGAAGAGGTTAAAGGGCTCAGTGACTCCGGGTTAACAGGAGACCCCCGGCGCCCCGCCGGGGACCGCCTCTCCCGCCCCAGGGAGGTACGGCCGGCCGGCCGCCCGCAGCCGCCGGCAACTGCCCGGAGAGGCTGAGGCGGGGGGTCGCGATGTGCAGCCCCCCGCTCCCCGGCCGCCTGGGGACCAGCCCCCGCGCCCCGTCCCGACGGCAGTCGAGGCGAGCGGTGCGGCATTTACGGACTGTCGGCATTAAAAGGGGGAGAAGAGACTAATAGCGAAACCCGACGCTGGGGGGTGCGGGGTGTGTGACACTTGCGCGGCGGAGCGAAGGGGTTAATGCTGATCCGAGAAGCGCTCCCGACCCGGGAGAGGCGACGAGGAAACTTTCGCTCCGGGCGCCGGGGCCGGCGCGGCCGGGGCCGGCGAGAAGAAGGAGCCGGGGAGGTGAGAGGGGTGAGGGGGGGAGGCATCGCGCTTCTTACCGGGTCAGAGTCCGCGCGCGCTTCCACACCGAAGCCCACCGTCGGCGGCAAACCTGGCTCATCTCTACCGAGTAAACATCGCTCCCTCCTTCCAGCGGCCGGCTCCCCGGGAGACTGACTCACGCCTCCCGCCGCCGCTCCCCTCCCGCTCCTCCCCCGCTGTCAGGCAGGTGCTGCCGCCCGCCCTGCTCTTGCCTCTGGGAAACGCTGGGGGGCCGCCTGCCACAGCCCCGCGCGCTGCCCGCCGCTCGCGCGCCGCTCGCGCACCGGCCCGGCCCCTCCCTCCCTCCCCTCAGCTCCGCTCCCCTCAGTGCGGGAGGTGGGGCTCTTACCTGCGGCCCCCGCCCTGCGCCGAGCCCCCACGCAACCCACCGGGATTTTGGGGTGCTTTTTTTTTAAAAAAAAATTATTAATTTTTTTTTTCCTCCCCTTTTCGACCGAGATGTGACGGCCGGGGGCGGCCTCTGCTGCGTAAGCAGGGAGAGCCGCGGCGCTGCCCAGCGGCCCGGGTCCGGCGGGCAGGCGGGCACCTCTGCACTTCACCAGAAGCACACGGGAGACGGTTTTTACTAGAAATCCGTTTTCCGTGCTATTTTAAGCTCCAGCGGTCAACACGCACCCGCGTTCGTTCTCCCTCAATCTGACTGGATAGAACACTAGATAAAAATAACAATTAAAATCACTCCTGGGTTCCAGAATAGTGATTAAAACCTGATTTAAAGTGCTTACTCCCAAACCTTAACAATTGCACTACTTTACTTGATATGACCAATTTGGGAGTTTCAGAGTTTTGATTTTAGCCCTTTCCAGAGTCTCCTCCTAATCAACGCTTGTAAAAGGAATTGGGAGAAACATCTCAGTTTCTTCCTTCAAATAAAATCTTCCCCCTCTGCCTAAGCAGCTCACAAGGGCAGGGCAAGGCAGGCAGCGTTTCCAAACTCGATGCCTCTTTTGCAGTGTGGTAAGAAAACAAGCGCCGATTGCGCAGGGCAATCTGTGATGGAGCACACTGGTGATGGAAAGAGGATCGGTATAGCAATTAGCGGACCCTGCACCCCATTTTTTTCCTCCGATCCAAGTCAGCATGCTGGCTGAAGGAAGGACATCCTGTGATGATGGCATACAATGTCCTGTTTGTTTATTATTAAGAGCATTCCTGCTTCTCATTACAAAACAACCAGATGCCTTACTTCCTTCAGTGGTCCTGTCTCTTCAGCGAGGCGTCCTCAGGCTCAGAGGAATGGTGATGCACAATTCCATTTATAGCCATCCACAGCCCAGCGCAAACGCTAGCTGCTTCACTGCGAGGCAACTCTACTACTTTTCCTCCTCCTCACATGTCTGCAAGAGTATTTCTCATCGCTTTCCCAGCACTTTATGTGGCAGCTAGTTTCACATTCTTCTTTTAAACACACATGCGCTTATATTTGGGGGTGATCTGGGTGTTACGTATTTCTTCACAGGAAAAAGGGAGAAAGAGGGGAAAAAAAAAAGCACATTTTATGCAATCAGGTGCCTGTCTCTCTCACGGGTGGACACACATCCCTTTCCCTTAACCTGCTCCTTCTCCCTCTCATAAAAAGATGTGTGGAAAGGATTACTTGCTGGTTTTGGTCTGCGATGCTGAGAATAGCGTATCTGTGTAAAGACCTTCTGTATGCGCTAACACAGGAGGGCTCGTGGCAGCAGACATAAGTAGGGCAACTGCTTGCCAGCGAGTAGCCTGGCTTAACTTCCACCATGGCGTAATTCCACAAGAGAGGTGGCCCGAGCACTGGGCTGAAGGATATAAATGTAATTGGATATACCTGGTAAAACCGAGGCACATACAAAATGAGGTCTAGGAAGGCTCTGAAGTAGGAAGAACCATTCATTAAAGGAGAGAAATCCGGCCTACTTGATTGGGTTAATTAACTGATGCTGAGTCACACCGCATAGAACAGAAAAACAATGTAGTCATACTGAAGGTGATTATTTTACCGAAAAATAGTCTCACTCTGAGAGGCAGCTGTTTCAGAGCTTTTCACTTCCCTGTTAGCTTGAAAGAAGAAAAAAAAAAAGGGGGGGGAGGGTGGGCAAGAAAAAAGGGTTGATGTGTTTCTTTCAGGGGCTGATCTTCTTAATGTGAAGGAGAGCAGGAGAAAAGCAAATCTGCCTTTCAAAAAACTGAGAATGCTTTTGGGCTGGAGAAGAAGAGGAAGCAGAGATTAGATCAGATCAGATGAAGAGAAATATTGGTCAGGACGACAGGAGGATGCCAATATCCCAGGTCAGTGCGGCTCTCTCCTCAGAGCCTGGGGAGGCGAGTACAGCCTATGGAGCCTACGGACTTCAAATAACTCCGTGGCACACTCCGAGGCTATCCTGAAATTAGCTCCAGGTGTCTCAGTGAAGCTGAGCCCAGAACTACCATAGCGCAGAAGGGATTTCACTGGCGTGCAGGTCTAGCCTCATGGTGCCTGATCTGGAGTAAAACTAAGTTTATCAAGAAAGAAGAGACAGAAACAAATTGTTAAGAATGTGTACAAAAGTAAGAATCACAAAGGAAACTCTGCCATTAAAGAAATATATAGACTGACCTTCTGACCTTCCTCCTTAATAGAGAAACATAAAAAGACACCCCGTTCAACCAGCATTTCTCTGCTCTTTTATAGAAATCTTTCATACCAGTAGCTGCTATTGTCTGGAATGTGCAATCTCAAAATGTTGTTCATTTCAAAAAGAACACTTTTAGTCATATTTTCATTTTTTCCTTCTTGCTCATAGAAAACCTCAATTACCGTATTAATCAGCATTTCTCAGGCAGCTCTCTCTGCAGCAGCTTTCAGCCTGGCAACAAATCATGAATGGCCCTAACAGCTCTGATCTCAGAAATCCCCATCCATTTCCTTTGATGCTATCACCACTTCAGTTCAACAACAAGCCTGCGCCACTCGGCCTCAGCTGCGGCTGCTGCTGCTGTTCTCCCTCCGCCTGCGAGAGCTGTAATTGTAAGGGAAAGAAGGAGGGAAGAGAGCTGGCTCTAACAGATGAAACTTCTTTAGAAAGTTGGAGGGGAGATAAAATGCACACAAGAGATTAAAGCAAAGTCTCATTTTCACATCCTCCCCTTCCCCTTACCCAAACAAGGTCAGTGGCAGATTGACCACATCAAGAGTAACTACCAGACCCACCCCCATTTCCCACTTCCTGCATGTAGGCATCCTTGTGCTGGTAAACATTTGGGGACCAGTTGTGGTCATTACTCGGAGAAGGTACATGATGTAGTTGCACGACTGCACATCTTTTAAAAGCCAACCGAGAAATCAAACTCAAAGAAGAACGTGCTTTCAAGTTCTGCTCAGATACACTCGAGCTTTGGGGCCATGTTTCTGAAAACGTGGTTGCTGTCAGATTCAAGGGAAAGAGAGAGACCCAGCACGCTCTAGTGACTGTGCAACAGCAAAAGTTAAAGCCTTCTTCTCACAGGCTGGCCTGACCTTTACAAAACACAGCCTATAGGCTTCAGATACAATCTCAGAGGCTTTGTATGCCCTAGACTACTTCAGCATGGTATTGCCTATAAGGAGAGAAATTAAAATCGCACTTGAATCTACATGAGGGTTTTTGCAAGGGTATTTGGGGTGGTGTATGTTGTAGCCAGGAGGCTTTTGAATTAACACATACAGCTTTCAGGGACTGCCTTTAATTACAGAGCACCCTGGTCATTGCCTTGTAGAACTTCCAAATGCCTTTATGTTTATTTTCGTCTCAGCTGTGCAATACGAAGAGCAGATCTTTTGGCTGCACTCTCAGCTACTGCCTAGTGCAAGCCTTAACATCTCTTTTGATTTCTGTTGGTTTATCCTCTCAAGAAATTTTCCTTAAAAAGAGAAAAAAGGAGTCAAACTAAAATCCATAACCCTTTTTGTTTCCAGCTAGGCCTTATTAAAATACTGCTCAGATGACTTATGAATAAGCCAAAACCAACCCTCCTCCAATGGAAAAAACATTCTTGCAGCACACAGAAGCAAGAACTAACCTTCAGCCATTTCCTCTTGTTGAGGCTGGAGTTTGAGAAGAAGGAGACGAGGCTGTCTGGGCCTGCTATCAGGAGGGCAAGAAGTCACTGTGAGAAGTTGGGCTTCTCTTCGCTGTGAACACAGCTGAGCAGCAAAGATGAAACAGCCTGAAGCCACTCACTGTTGCTTCCCAGGAAGCAAGCTGGGGTTAAGGTATTGAGAAAGCAGCAGCAGCAGCGGCTTTGTCACTGCACTTTTTTTTTTTTTTCATTGCGGGAGAAGGCAGGAGACTTCAGGGTCTGGACTAAACGTAAGAAGCCATCTCCCTTGTCCCTTACGAGAAGGGAAATGCCTCACAGCAAAGACCGCAGATGTTCCCTTCTTGGTTACCATCAGCCTTCCCATCATACTTCTGAGCGATGGTGGTCTTGGGTAAGGTAGGGATGGTAGCCAGGAGCCCATACAACAATGCTTGTATTGTCTTTGCATGTTTATGCCAACCCAAGTTTATACCAAAGAAGAAAACCTGAGCACAAAAACCAACATCCTACATCCCAAACATGGACTTTTGAATATTCTGTCCATAGCAAGTGAGTCTGAGGAAAAATGAATGAAAACAGGCCAACCCATTCCAACCACTTTCCAACCTTACTGGTGACACAGGACTGAAAATAGGGTATGCTTTGGGAAATTTTCCTTTAAAATAGGCTGATTTCCAGACTGTTACGGAGGAGGGATGAGACGGTATACATATATTAGAAGGCTCACTCCTGTGAATATTTCAAAGACATCAGCCCCGCAACAAGCTCACAATGATCTGAAATAACAAAGCCACCTCAGAAGTAATGGCATTAATTCAACTTTCATGTCTCTTCCCAACTTGGCAGTCATGATGCTTTTTGGGGTATTCTCTCCTCAACCTGCCTGGTAAATCAGAGTGATATGAATCACTGCGAAACTTTGGACTCTGTTCCAGCACAACTCAGTTCTCATTTCAGATACTCTCCAGGCTGCCCAATCTCGTAGAGTTGATGAACACAGCAGAAGGAGGGTGGGTGGAACCAGACCACTTTTCTCAGACAAAGAAGTGGCCATGGACCGTGTTTCAAAACAGATTAACAAAAACAACAGCTACACACCGTGACAAAGAGCATATGGTGGAAATGAAAATATTTACCCACAGATTATCACAGATCCAGCAATGCGACTAGGACCAAAGGATTCGAAATAGTGACTGTATGTTTAGAGCTGATTAGGGAATCTGGCAGGGGTGGGCTGAAGGACGACTTTTTAAGCTTCTAAGAGTACAGTTGTCGTTTCTCCACCTTTCCTATCCCACGGTGGTGAAATAACAGTCTTCTCATACCTGTATGTTGGCTGGGGGAGGGAAGAATTCCTCTGCTATTAAACACAACTTCTCATTAAATAGTTGACACCTTATCCTTCTTTAAATGTTGTAATGTTTACTTTGCAAAACCCAGGAAAGCTTTTAAAATAAAGATAGCTGAGAGATTCTTAAGCCGGGTGTCCTTGCTTATCTGCTCTTTATCAACCAGCTATTGTTTCTGGAGGAGCTCACTGCGGAAGGTGGAGCAAAGGGGGTTAATGTTCAATAGGTATCTATCAGTTCCCCTGAAGAAATAGCGCTGCTGACAGAAGAGCAACACTGGGCTCTCAGCTACTTCCTGCAGAACGTGACAAACCAGAGAGGAAAAAAAACGAGGGCTGCAGCTACTTCTTTTTTCTTCTTCTTTTTGTCCTCCCTCTCCCAAAACAAGTAGTTTTAAGAAAGACATTGTCCTTAGGAGAGATAATCCCACAATAGAGAGTCCATTAGAGGTATTAAAGCATTGGCAGTGCCTGATCTACAAGAAGGGCTCTGTCCTGACAATAGACAATTAAAGCTGATAAATCTGCACTACTTGTTGCCGTTCTAATTCCTCGTAATTGTATGCTACTTGTCCCTGCCTCCTGCGTCCAGGGATGAAGCATGCTTCTTTAATCTCCAGAGTACCTGACCTAGTTCCTATGTGGTCTTTTCAGGACCTGTTTTCTTCCCATCTGGACTTCTTCCCTCCTACTCTCCTTTCCTGCTTCTCTCCGCTAAGCATTAAGAAGAGGTTACGATAGAGGGCACAGAAAACACCAGAGCACAGCACCCGGATCAATAATTCTGGAGCCCCAGACAATGCACTAATCTGCAATAACAGCTAATCATGGTCAATTTGGCACACCAGTGATTAAACTGTACTTTTCATTAGGCTCAACAAGCAGAGCAGACGCACACTGACAATTCAAACTGCCCTATCAGTAAGAGCTGCCAAACTCATGTGCACTTTTGCGTTTGGAGCTGCTGCATCACTAGTCTTGCCCGACTAGGCGCTCTGTGGGGTCTTACCTTTTCCTTTTGACATTTTATAGACTGCGACTCTTAGCTGCATTTTCTATAAAAAACACGCCCCTGCCTCACCTTACTACAATGAGTTCTCCTAGTTAAAGGGCTCAGTGGGTAAAATGGTGATGTGCTGGGCAGGACACTGAAAAACGATCATCGCAATTCCATGTTCCCTCCTGGTGCTGACAATATTCTTGATTTTATTTTACATCTCAAAGATATTTGGTGTTTTTCTCAAAAAAAAAAATGTTTTTTTGAAGTAAGCTTGGAAGCCTACTGGTGACAAAGCAGAAGCATCAAAATGTGCGTCGCAAGACTTAAAAGAGAAAATAAGTAAAAATTACCTTCCATCTATTTATTTTTCAAACTGAACTGTTCAGCCCACCTCACAAAACATTTGAAGACTGAAGAATGGTTTGGATTTTCTTTTTTTCACCAGTAGGTGAACAAGCCACTACTGTGTGCACTTTAGAAATCTACAAAGTTATTAACCCTTACATGCCATTTTGATAGTGACCTTCCCGTCACCCTCACAGAACAATTTCTTCTGACAACAATTTCTTCTGGTTACAATTGGACCTAGCGGACCCGTTTTGCAAACTGCCCTGAAAGCCTCACCCAAGAGTCTACCCCAATCTTTAAAGAGCAGCACCAAATTCCAGGACTCCTAGAGACCGACCCCACACACTCAGGGGTCTCCTTCTGTTTAACTTTAGCTTATCATCCGTGTATTAACTTCAATAAGTGTTAAAACTGCACTCCAAGTTGCTCTTAAAAAAGAAAAAAAAGGCAAAGAAAAAAAAAAGAGCGTGGAAGATGTCAAACGAATGCAGGAAATGTCTATTCTACTATTAATATTAATGAATCCCTAATGCATTTGCAAACCACTTGAGGTAAGTCAGTAGAGTTCTTCTGACAGCTATTCCTCATCAAACTACCACCGCTAAAGATGCTGATGCTTTCCCTTTTGCTTTGTAATCTTTAAACCAAGTGCAAATCGCACCACAGCCTACCACAAAATAATGTATTTTATCCTAAGTGAACACAAAGCCCTGGCGACAGAGGTTTAAAACAGTGCACATGTCCGCTCAGTTTATCATTTTAAGATAGGAAGCTGCTGCAACAAACAAAACACCTCCTTGAAAGTGGGACAGCGGCAGATTGCAGTGCAGAAAGCTCTGGGATCTTTTGTTTTCCTGGAGAGCAACAACGGGGCTTTGCAGAGAAAGACAACAGCCTCCCCTTGCTGAAATCTGAATCAGTTCATATAGGAAAGCCTGCCAACTGCTAGTTAGATGGTAACAAAATATTGCAGATAATTCACTTTTCACGATAAAGCAGAAACAAGCAGGCATGCAGCACCCAGCAGGGGCTCAACTGATAAAACAGTGTCAAACTCAAACCATTTGTCAATTGGGAGGGAAGAGAGCAAGCTGAAAGATGGACTCAGGAAGTAGATTTATCTAGTGCGACACATTAACTAGTATAAATACTAAGGAAAAAGTAAACACATTTACCCAGCAGTATCTCCAGCCAGCAAAGAAAAGGCTTCTGAGCCTCAGACCCACGCTGGCCCTCTGACCACTCAGCTGTCAGCTACAACAGCAGTAGCATTTTTCTTCTTGTGCAGGATTGCAATGCCATTTAATTCATGCCACTAAAAGGTTTTATTAAAAGTGTACATTATAATTAAGCAAAACAAAAGCGTGACTCCTCTGCTGTCCTAAGTCGCCTCCCTCCACCCAGTAGCCAAAATAAAAAAAACCACCTTGGCAGCAAACAAGTCAGGTAACATACCCCGCAGAAGAGCACGGATTTGTTATACAATCATTTACTTTGCATCTGCCTTGCTCAAAACTGCCTTATCAGAAACTTCTGCCCCGGAGGCTCCGGAGGCAACAGAGGGGGCTGACAATGCAGGTCAGGCACAGTAAGTCACCAGCAGCGTAATGTGGGGCACATAAACAAACCGGAATAATGCAGGGCAGGAGGGCTCTTCGGATGTATGCTTTCCATTGGGAAGTCTAAACAAATAACACAGTTTGTGGGCAGCACTACTCCGCTGCAACCACCAGGAAGAAGGGAAAGGATTCAAAGGGATTTAGGATACCAAACCACAGCTACGTACACGCACCTTGTGCTGGCAACCCGCAATATCAAAGGATGGCACGTCACATCAGCAAACTATTCTAACACTCAATTGAAAAACTGAAAAATAACAGCAAAGTAAGTAAACTGCATCATGCCCCCCCCCCAAAAAAAAAAGGAAAAGGAGTTAATTCATAAAGCAAAATACAGCACAGTTCTTTGTTCAGCTGTACCTTCATGTGTCTACACAGCTCAGGTTCCCCACCTCCAGCTCATGCATCTCAGGATTTTAGTCCATATGGAAAGTCTGTCACTCACTCTCACACCCTTACACACACACACACGCACGCTCGCACACCCGTACATGCACACCACACCCCCGCTCTCGCTCCCCAACACGCACTGCCTGGAACCGCTCCGAGGATTTTAGAATTTCCTCTTGCTAGCAGATTCCTCCCTCCCCTCGCATCCACTCCACCCCGTTCTGTAATTAGGCTTAACAAGAGCAATTAACAAAACAAACTCCTCTCCGCCTGGTGGCCTGATAATTCTGATTGTCATAATGTATTAAGATGTGTAAGCCAGTTTAAAATAAAGGTAAATTACAAGATTGCACAAGAGCCATTTTGCACCTATTTTTACTGCTTTTATCATAGGCATAATGAACATTCAGCCACGCCTTTAATTTAAAACAGAAAAAACAAAACTCATGTCCGAACAGCAGAACTCAGAATTCTCACTTTTGGATCAACAAGAGTATACTGGGTTTTTGCTAGTTTATTAGTGGGCAGATCCCTCCTCCTATGCACAGCAAACTCTGTAGAAACGTATTTTTCTTTTTGGAATTACCTAGTGACCCTAAAAATTCTAAGACATAAAATCAAGTTTAAATGCATCTTCTGGCTTTACAGGCATCCATGAATCACTGGATTGTAATTGTTCCTTTTTCCCTGCCTGGTATCTAATGGCATGATATGGGAGGCCAAAGCCTCAAAATTTTTCTGATGTTTTGTCTATCCACTTTCAGTTCACTTTCCTTCAACAATCAAATCAAAGAAATTTAGTGTCAGGATCATCAAAAAAACAATTGAGGACTAACTGATTTCAGGTGGCCAGTGGAGAAACTTTGATGTCCTTTGATTTCAGTGAGCTATGGGGTCCAACCACACAGAAAATTTACACACAGCCTGAATTCAATTGGAAAACATATCTAGTTCTTGTTCTGATTATGCACTCTGGGAGCATGTAATTAAAACTGTCAACATAAAATTAGTAAACATATCAAAATCATAAGTGCATAGAAAATTCACGAGCAGAAGACCAGAAAATAAAAACTAGTTTGGTACGTGACACGGACTCAGGTTCATATGAACTGAAAAAATATTCTGCTCCCTCAGGTATGTATAACCTGATTCACAATACCACCTGCCAACTAACCACAAACAATTAAAAAAAAAAAAAAAGAAAGAAAGAAAAAAAGACAGGCTGGTGTTGCTAGCATATTGTTGGAATCCTGCAGTTTCTGATAAGCTAGATGTGTTTTCCTAAGTCAATGATTTCATCTCTGCTGGGTGTCAACATTTGCACAAGAATAATTTTGGGGGTCAGAAAGACATCAGCAAATGAGATTTCAAAAGGTTTCATAAGAGCGCAGATTGCTCAAACACAGGGAAAGGAGGGTTTCAGCTTCCAGAAGTTCACTCTTCTGCTTCTTCATTCCTCCTTCCCTGAAGCTGAGTCAAAGTTCTGTAAAAAACTACAGCAACCATCAGATTTCCAAGACAACAGCCTCACATAAAAAGCCATGCTTTGCAGTGAGACAAACGCTCCAAAATTACAGTAAAGGAGACTATTATGGTGCAAAATCAGGCACTCTTTCAAATGGTAGGAGATGCCAGGTGTGGAATTGCATATAGAAACTCAGTTCTGCACTCCTGGCACACGATGCACCATCTTTTTTTCCACCAGATCTCTTCCTCATTCAATGTTTAGAAAGAAGAGTGCTGACTAAAAAAGTCGTTTTTCCAGATTTTTTCTCTCTTCTTCCTCCTTGAAAAGACCAGTGCCTTACTTTTACCGCAGACCGTTCAAATGGAAGACAAACCAATTTTGTCTTATATTTTTCCACTTTGCTCATCACAACAGCAGCACTTGAATGCCTCACAAATATCAAATAATGACTAATCTGATTTTCACAATATCTCCCCCATATGCTGATGAAGGTATTATTGCTATTCTCGCTCTGCAGAAGGGGTATGGAGACACAACGACATTAACATCAAAAGTGTACATTAATTTTGGGATGCAGAGCAGCCAATTTACTCAGCACGGCTTATTACTTTCTGTGTTCAAAGCGTTTCGCTTCCTGGCATCTGTGATGGCTCTGTATTTTGCAGGGCTTTGCACCAGGCACCCAGAAGATGTCAAAATTAATGACCACCTACAAAAGGCTTTGCTGAGGTGAACTGGCATGAATCTTATTCAGAATCACGGGCAGAAATAATACCTGGTTCCTCAGAGCAGAGCTCACCTGCTCCGAGAAGAGCAACACTTCTTCCTACTATGGCTGTTTTACTTCCTTACACTGCAGCGGAAGAGATGGGGGGAAGAGGTGTCTTAAAGATAACATTTTATTACACCACCCCAATTCATCTCCCCTAGCAAGCTTGTCTGATACCTGAATGAGGCAAGTAACCAGTAGAAAAAACAGTAATTAAATGAGTAATTAAAGACTGTATCATAATGCATAAGAGGGGTTAGGCAAACAAACTAAACTCTGGAGAACTTGAGTTTGCAATTTTAGTAATGTTATTCAACAGTTTATATGCTGAGTTTTGAAACTGCGAATAGAAGAAAGCAGAGATCCCATGACCTGGCATCACACTGACGCCCACATGGATCATCAGCAGAGCTGGGATATTCTGATCTGCCCCAGGCAGACCTCTGTGAGAAAGCTAGCAGACCTGGCTCAGAGCAACCATACGGTTGTTTTTGGCAAGGTCAGCACAAGCACTGGAAGGGACAGGACACTTCCGCTGGTGGGGTTCCCTAGGTGACGTGCTGGAAGCAGAGGAATGACTGCTTTCAGGCATCTTGGTTTCATGCCAGGTTTGGCGTAGAGTTTGTTCCTCCTCTCCTCTCTTCCCATCTCAGCCCATCCTCCAGACCTCGCCTCAGACTTCTGACTGGTTTTCTTGCCCAGCAAGTCCTCACCTTGTTCCTCCTGACCCCTCTTGTAGTTTCCCTTTCCAGTCACTCCCATTTTCCTCTCCCACACCCAGGCTCCTTGTGCCAAGTCTTCTCATCAAGCCAGTTTCAGTCCCTCCTGGTTCCTCATCTGCACTGCACTTCCTTCCCTTCCTGATCTATGCAAACATGGTACACTCTCCATCCCCACGTGCCCCTTCCCGCTGGCAAGCAGGCCTGGCCTCCACAGCCTGAACAGCAGCGTGGTGTAGTCAGGTCTGCAGGCATCTCTTGGTGCTCCGGTGCTCCTCTGCAGGCACGTAGCGGTGAGCTCAGTTCACACGTTGAGCAGACAATGGTGTCAAGCCAACTGGAAGTCCTGCGACTATGTTAGTATGGCACTGAGCCCGAGCTAATAAGCCCTGGTGAGAAGCCGGATATATTAGCTTGGGCTTAGCACCGTGCTAATGCAGTCAGGCAGCTTTTGGATCAGAGCTGGCTTACATCCCACCCTCTTTTAACACCGAGCTTGCTCGTCTTCGTCTACAATAACCCATAAAGATAAATCCCTCGGTCTTGTACCAACCTTACTCTCAGTTTCCCTCCTCCCTGACACTGCTGATCTCCAGGCACTGTCTCTCCTCCTTCATAATCCCCTCCCGGTTCAGCTCTTGTTCATAGACTTTTAAAAACAGCTCCTTTTGATGACTCTCTGGCCTCAGGATGGTTTTGCAGTAAGCATGCACTGAACATGCACTCTTCTGCTCTCAGTTCAGGCGCTCAGTTCCAGACCCAACAGGATTCACTCACTGACGCGAGCTGTGATGCCCTCCTACAGCTCCTGAGGGGTGCTGCTCTGACAGTTGTCTAGGTTGGCTTCTAGCTCAAAAGCAATTCTCCTGGGTGTGGGAGTCAGGGATGGAGGTGGGGACAGGGCTGGTGTGTGTCCTGGTCTTGCTCTGACAGAGACCTGATGTAAGTTGAAGCACACGTGCAGATCCAGGAACCGGGAAGTGTTCCCAGCAGAGAGATGGTATTCGAGCATCCCTGACAGCAACGGCCACCACCCTCCCCTGCCACATGTGCTGTCCTGCCCCGGGCTACTGAACCTGTCATTCAAACTTCTGCTCCAAAAAATGGGGGCTGTCATGGTGGAGATTACTTTGCAGAAGAAAAGTCATCGCACTCTTAATGTTAGCAACAAAATTTTTGACATAGCCAAGTTCTTGGAAATAGCAGAATAGATTTTGGGGAAAAATAACAGTCTGAGGAAAGTTAAGTGTAAGAAACAACTGAGCCACATGTTTAGAATTTGGTAGATTTATGAGCACCTAAAAGTGGGATCTCCTAATGCAAATGGTCTGTCTGTCTTAGCAACAGGTGATGGTACCAGCCCTGCTTATACTAGAGATCAGTTTCCTGAGATTAATTTTAGGGGGATGTTATTGAACATTCTCCTTTGTATGAGAATATTACCATCACACACATATCACATACAAAGCACGTGCATAGATTTAAACCCTATTTCCTTGGCCTGCTATTGCTCTTTCAGTGGCCCAGGCCGATGCACCAGAATTGTATTAATTATACAACATGGCAAGGTTTGGTAAAGACAGAGAGGATACTCCTGTTGCAACAAGTTTACATGAATTGCTCCTTTTCATAAACTAAATCCTAAAGGGCAACGGAGACAACAAAAATGGTGGTGCTACTATTTTTCATCACTGTTAACACTAAAAAAATAAACAAGTGACTATCTAATTGCAGTAGTTTGCTGTAATAAAACCAGATCCCTAAGTGACTAATCTCATCACCAAATAATAATAGAAAAAAAATTTTTTTGGAAAGATTAATTTGCACCAGTCTGTCCCGGCACACCCCTCATCTAAATTAGCACTATGTGCACACAAATCAGGCAACAGGGAGTAAGGGAAGCTTGCAATCAGACCTAATGTCTTCCCTTCCTCTCAGCCCCCAGTACAGGACAGCCACTTCCTTTCTACAAACGCTTCGCTCAGATCTGTACACAAGACAGGCCACACCTTCCGGGGAGGCTCAAAGTCTTTGCAGACACACAGTTGCCTTCAAAGCATCACTGGAAATCTGTGTGGGAAGACTATAAAATATTAAAACCATCCTATACTCTTTTCTTCTAAGCCAACAGCAAACCCCCTCTAAACTTATCTATCACTTCTCTGTTTGGTTTATTCTGGGCTGCAGAATAAACTTTCTGACTACTGAAAAAGATGCACAAATACAGAAGCTGCACCACATGTGCAAAGGAAAACAATAGAGAAAATCTGTATGTCCTTTCCAGAAAGACAGTTCTCTTCCAGAACATTAAAATCATGCATAAGCTTTTCCTCTATTACCAGAAGCAGGCAAAAAGAAGGCTGGTGTGAAAATACTGTGCTTCAAAATGTAGCTTATCTGTCCTAAATCCGAACTGACTTACCTTTTGGATCAACACTCCATTACCATCTTGCCTGATTTTCTTCTCCCAAAGGTAACAGCTTGCCCTCTAGCAGATGCACAAGTTATTTAAGCCATGATCTTCAGTCTTAAGAAATCCCCAGCTGAAAGTTTGCTACGGCACTCGTAACCACAGCCCAGCAGCGAGCAGGACGCGACACTGCTCTTCCTCACGCAGCGCTCGGGCGGCCAGCCCGTGCTTGCTGACTACAGGCGAGAGATTGTCATGTTTTCTCAAGTTTCCCATTTCTAACCTGAGAGCTACCCTGTGCAGTGGGATGCCTTTCAGAAGACACATCCTTTGTACCCTCTCCTTGCTGCCAGATGTCCTCTGCGGCCGGTTCATGGCTTTTGTATTTTGCAATAGCGTAACAGTTTTGGTAAAAATTCACAGACTACTACTACTGAAAAAAGTATGTATTATTCTTAAAGAAGGTGGAGAGGGGAAAAGATCTGATCTCAATTAAATCCTCTGAATTTCTCTCATTTCACATTTCTTTCTGTCAAACCCAGGCTTTTGCCAGTCCTATGTATAGATAACTGGACCCCTTTGAAATATGGTCAAGCTGACAAGGTGTGGGGCAGTACGATCGAGACGCTATTTCCCTGAAATACCTGGCACATTTGCAGTGTGCTAGGACACCAGAAGAGTGTAAATTGTCACAACTCACTATGCGGAGAGAAGAGTGCCCTGAGAGACCTTCGGAGGCTCATGATCAGTTTCTGAGGATGGATGCTGTAACCCCAGAGATAACAGTGAGGCTGGGTAAATCAGTTTAAGTCTAGCGAGGGTCTAAAGACAAACGGGTACCAGAAATTCAGTGTATGTGCTGGTTACTGAAACGGACAAGACACATGGAAATATTTTTTCAGATTAATTTACATAAAAATAGTTTTGACTTTTGGATGTACAGTAGACCTGATTTTGCAAATCACGGCATCAAAGAAATCTAAACAAAATCCATCTGCATGCTTATAAACATGTAAAAGTGTTTAAGGGACACAATATGCTAAAAAAAAATAAATAATGGTTAGTCCATGCTTCCAATTATATTCTTTCTTCAATTAGTCTTGAAGAAACTAACACCTCTATTAATCATTTCCATTAACTCCACGCACCACATGACATCCGCACCAGTAGCCCATATGTTGTGTTCCAATCACCCAAATATTAAAGCCTTTTTAATTGATTGATCTAAAGAACATTCAACAGGCTCAAGGTGGCAGCCAGCCAGGAAATCCCAAAAGAAGATGACAAAAAGGTGGGGGTGCTAAACCAGCTTCCCAATTTGTTTTTCCTCTTCCTCCAGGGTTCACTAAGTTAATCCAATCACAGCCCATAAAGCCCCTTTTTAATAAAATAAATAAATAGATAAGAGAACACACATGCTGGCTTTCCCCCAGAGAAGCCCCCTCCGCTAAAGCCAGAGAGCCATCCTGTTTAAGAAAGTGCCGCATACGAGGGTGCATTTTTTATCCGGCAGAAATATTTAGCTTGGCCGCCCGCCAGGGAATGCTGAAAGAATAGACTGAATTAGGGGATTTACCTTCCACGTGTTTGGCACGCGTCATTAGAGGCTCTGAAGAGCTTGACTCTTTCGCTCTCTCACTCTCTGTTTTTTCTCCCCCCCACCAGAGCTTTGATGCAGAGAATAAAGTACGAGCTATAAGAGCAGCTGATGTGTCGCATTTCTGAGTGTTGGCACGGCAGCTTTTGTTCTGTTGAAGAAAACTGATGCCCAGTTTCTGAAGGTAAATTGATTTTTTTTTATTCCAGTCAGGTATGGGGTGATATGTTTCAAAAGCATTCACTTTAACGCAGAAAAAGGCATGCTGTTTTTCTTTCTCTCTTTTCCTAAAGAAAAAAAAGTTTTTGAAGTTTTCCATAGACAGATTTAAACTTGGAGAAAGTGGCTTAAAAGTAAATTCCTTAAGTGAAACTCCAACCACAGAGTATTTTAGGAGCTCATTTGAAAGGTTAGTTTTGTTAACAATAACCCATGAATTGCTCTGTCATTTGACTTTTATATGCTGTCATGTGGACTTATGTTATTTTAAAAAACACTTCTTTACATAAGTACTTTGGTCCTGCAAATACCTCTTAAGATCTATAACCAGAACACATTAGTCAAGATGGTTGGTCCATACCTCAAGTACCCATGCACCTTCCTGGAGTTTCTAATTTGTGAAGGGAAAGATGACATTGTAAGTTAGCTTCTGCTCCCCTTAACTTACAGAGGGGAAAAAAAGACACCCTGAAAAAGCCCACCAGTTTCCAGCTGGGTAAAAGCATGGAGGCCCTTACACCAACAGTAAATGCAAATGTTTGTGTCTGGCACACATGCCAACCCTGTTTACAGGGCAGAGTTTTGCAGAACAACTCCCAGTGCCACCAACACCCATCCACTGAACTGCTGTGAGCACCGGGGAGAGCCCTCCTGCAGCTGCCTCTGCTGTACTGTCTCATCACAGTACCAGATAAATATAGGCCCTATTCACACACAGGTTCTATCATTATTGATTCAAGCAAATCAGTTTAGAAGCTATTTGTTGACATGCTTACTCAAAGCAAGGTTCAAGCAGAGTTTCTGAACTGGTGCTGGCTGTATCTTTATCCCATCTTTGCTTGCAAATAAATCTGGGTCTGAATCTTTGGTTCAGCTAAATTCATGTCACCAGATGACAGCAAGTGATTCTTCATCCTTCTTTCACTAAAACTAGTTCATTGTGACTTGCATATCAGGAGATCCCCGGGGGCTACAGAAAAGCAACCAAAGGGATGGATACCAGCCCTCAACTAAAAATAGAAGATACTAACTCCAGCGTTGGAAGGGTGCTGAGGACCATCTCTTAGCTGAATGCAAAGCACCTCAGCTGTAGGGACCTCCTCATAGCTGAAGGGCAGACCCATAGTTTATCACTTCTTAACTAAATCATTCGTAATACATAGCCAGGTTGAAAACCACACAAATAATGAGCTCTCAGGATTACTCAGCGGAAAGTGAGAACTGGAGTTTTCCACCCAAACCCATAAAGGCTGACAAGCTCAGACATGTTTTTGTGAGCTCCTTCCTGGACCTCACGTTTTTAATTCAATTTAAAGAAAGCTAGGTAGCCACTTCCCCCCTGTCTTTTAAGTAAAGATGTTAACAACCATGCTAATAATAAACCACCCCTTCTTTTATCAAAGGCTTCAGCAATCACAGAGGCTTTCTTTTCATCACAAGGAAAAACTGCTGAAATAAAGCTGCCTAGTTCTGCTCCTAAGTGGGCAGGTTTGGCTCTATACACTGCATGGATATCAGCCGGTGGCTGAAGGACTGCTTTACGTTTCCACTAGAGCATCTTTGCTGCTAATTGAATCTCCAAACGACTGGCCGTGCAGCACTTGACTACTGCACACCAGTAGCAGTAAAACTGCAACAGGTAATTCCCCACTGGTTGTTTCCACTTTATCAGAAAACGGAGTAAGTGTTCTAGACCGACAGTCCCAAATGGGATAATTCCTCTGCAGAAAGACTGCAGGTTTAATAGAAAATAATTGTCAATTAAGATGCAGGTGCCGCAGGCTCGCATTCCATGACAAAGCACCATGGGGCAGCACACGTTGCTCCATGCAAACCTGTAAGCAAAGGCATTCGGTACTCCCCGCTCCCCCGGCACAGGGCCGCCTTCCTGGAAAACACCCGCCAGCACAAAAGGTGCATCTCTGTTCTCTCTGGTCTCCGTCACGTAAGATCACAGGAATACCCAGGTGTCCATGCCTGCGACTGGGAACTGCCTGCCTGCTTTGCCTCTTGAGCGGTTACAGTGAGGCCAAGAGTATTTCAGTACTGACTGATATTTTGAAACTTAGGCCAAATAACAGAGAGCATTGGTCTGACAATACCAGTTCAGTGGCAAATTGCTTGATGTATTTGTCATAACTGCAACAAATTTGTTGTGTTTAAACACAGTCTGCTACACTTATCATATTTACAGATTAAAAATACGACCCTTATAAGTGAAATAAAAGAGCTCTTCCCCCCCCTACATCTCCTCCATGTTTTTAATTAAAACCATGAACCAACACATTGTATCCATCCTTCTTTCTGTAATAGTTCTGGATTCCACGCTCAAATACTATACAGATAAAACGAACCTTTATGTGTTAGCGATTCGCAATGCAGTAAATTCTCCTTTCCAAACCTGCCGTCTTCATTAAAATCTTATTTGCTCGGTAATCTCCTTTGATCGCTAAAGTTATAAGAAGCCCCCTCCTCTTCTTTTGATACTATCAGTGTAGCTTTTGACCAGAGAGCGTGATGAATTAAATGTATGACAGATATGACAGGTGAGGAGTGCTTGGAGAGGGCTTAAACAGCAGGGATAAGACAAAGCCCCCATTTAAGAACAAAACCCCTACCCGATGGCTAGCCCATTAATGACCAACCACTCTATTTGTCCTGGTGGATGAGGAGCAAGCTGATACCACAGACAAAGCTTTGTTAGCCACGGGGCTGCTCTTCAATCAGGCCACACAACCAACTAACTGAAATGCCCAGTTTTCCCCCCTCAGGATTTGATATACAAGCTAGGGGTTCTGTAGGTATTCTCTTTTTTTTCCCTCCCCCCCCCCTCCCCTATAATGTATTAATTCAGCCACCACAAGTTTACAGCTGGACTAAGTGGAATTACAGCATATAAACCTAAAAATCTATCTGCAGGGATCCAGCTAAACCCTGGAGAGAGACAAGTCCAGCAATACAAATCCAAGGAATTTTGGAAGTCAATCCATTAGGATTACTAGGCCTCTGGGTTTGGAAGTCACAGGCTCAAAATACGGAAGCGATGAACTCTCAATCTTCCTTCATTTTAGCCTCTTTTCAGAGGACTTACTGACCCCATTTTTTTCTATTAAAACACACTGATAAATGTGGACAGAATTATATTGGTTTTCCACTATATTTGCAATGAAGGAAGACAGGAAAATATCTGCTTGCCTGAACTCACGGTTAACGTGTCCTTTAAAATTTCATATGTATTTTCTACATATTTGGAGTTGTCACAAGCCAACTTGTCACCCTTCTCATCAGCAAAAGACCACTCTCCCCCTCTTTAAAGTTCATGTTAATTTTCAGCACACTGTGAGGAGTTTCAGGCTGTAGTTACTTTAAACTACAGGCTGCCTCCCAGAGGTGAAGAAATCTCTGTGCCCCCCTGCAGACCAGGATTATATTCTCAATGGGCAGTCCCTTACTTTAGCCTACCAATCAATCTGTGGTTAGCAGAAGGCCAGCAGTTTCCCGAGGTAGGTGCCAAAGCGATATTCATCGCTAAACCCAACTGTTACAGAAAAGAAAAATTAGATTATAGGGATGCAGCAATGAATCTGACTTTATCTTTGCTCTGGGTATAATGGCAAACACTAACTGAAGCAAGAAGAGTCTTCACTTTGAAAAGAAATACATTTTTATCTCTTTGTTGCTTCCTGTCCTGCCCTTCCAGCGTGCTGTAGCTGAATCACAGGTGCTGGTATCAGGAAACCTGGGTTCTGTTCTTAGCTTTGCCATGGGCTTCTTACGTGGCTTCTAGCATGCTTTGTACCCTCTCCGTGCCTCAGTTTCCTTATATAAAAATGCAAATATTCCTACCTATTTCAGAAAGAGTGTGGTCTAGTGGTTTAAACCACAGAATCAAGACATCCGAATTCTTAAACTGAATACGGTATCAATTTCTGCTGTGGCTTTGAAGCAACTACCCTTACCTACCCAAGGGGTCAGCTTCCCCTGGAAAATGTTGTATGGCCAAAACCCAAGGCTTCCCAGTAGAATATGCGTGCTACTTTTCAAGTGAGTGATATTTCTGGCTGGATGAGAGCTCAGCCTCACCTTGCAGTGAGACCACTTACCTGGAGTGCAAGAGAAAAGACAGTCTGAGCTATGGCCAGCAAAGCTTTTGGGAGCTGCTCTCACCAGCAGGCTGCGGTGACCACCTCTCCGAGCGCTTGTCCCCAAGGCCACCCAGCAGAGCTGGCCTGACTCTGGCCCAGCCATTACGGTCCTAATTCAGCATGTGGAGGCGTAAGACTAAAGTCCCAAATCTTCACCAACTGGAACAAAGGGCTGAAACGATAGCTTTCCTCTTCCCCAGGGAGCACTCTGTAACTTCTGGCTATTTTGCAGCAGACCAGTTGGTCTCTCACGCTCTCTCCTCCTCCACTTTTCCTCCGTGAAAAACTCCCCAAAGTTTTGAGTCCATTCCACTCAGAATAAGTAGCAATTTGAAAACTTTCACAAGGCAGAAAAAGCATTTCCTGTCTGGCTCTATCTCATGGCTCTCTGGCTCACTGGACACTTGCAAAGGTTAATTAAATAACGCTTAGATATTCATTATATGCAAAGTCCCAGACAAGTGATAAGTGTTAATGTTACAAAGTATAAAAGTGTCATTCAGAGGGAACAACCTTACAGAAATCTAGAGGAAAATATTGTTAACCTCACAAAAATACACGTTTCTTCACTATGGATTTCAATAAAGCTAGGCAAAGTTGTTACCAGTATCATCAATAACCTTCTACTGAAAAAGACAGACTGATTTTTAGGAAAAGACCATAGGAACTCAGATCAATAAATTAAGGGGGGAAAAAAACCAAAAAGCATTAATCTAGGGTATTTTGGTTTTGAACGTGCAGATCTGAACGGAAGCTGCATTTTTTTAGACAGCTTTCCAATCGCCCTATTAGATATGATGTTATAGTCTTATTACACATGTTGCCTACTAGATGTGCTCTGACTTTTATAGATGTCAACCCCATTTCTTAATTCAAGACATTTGCCTCTTGTGATCTCTGCACCTCTGGGTTAGAGTTGCAGCCAAAGAGGTGAGCCAGCTCCTATCTGCAATGCAGCCATAAAATCCTCCAGCGCTACATCCCCGAAAGCTGCTGCTGCCCTGTGAAAAGGCCTGGATTTTGTCTGTCTGCAGCTCAGCACCCAGAAAGGACATTTTGCAGGAGGGCTTGGTGGACATTCAGGAAAACTGCTTTCAGGACCTTATCTGAAGGACAATACTTAACTTTCACCACCTGGGCCTGGCCCCTGAAAGGAAACAGTCACACTCAATTATTGTCTTTTTCTAGACAATTACTATTTAATCAAACCTCCAGCTGATATTAACTGGTGGAAAAAAGGCTATTTTTAGTCAGGAGAGTGATTCCCCCTCACTCCTTTCATCTATGAGTAATGTATTTCCTTTTGCTCTCAGTACCACAAACCAGTCCACACCAGATGCTCAGTATTAGGTAAAATTAAAAATGTGGGCATCATACCCTTTGAAAGATGCTTTGAACTCAAATTAATATACCTAAACCCACTATTTAAATTAAAGATATCCTGTCTCTCTGCTGTGTAGTTTTCCCTTTTATCAGAGGGGGAATTTTAGTCCATTTAAAGGTTTTCTTGGTTCAGCTCCACAGACCACACTTTGACTTAACAACACATTGTCATTTCCTTTTAGCCACAAGAATAAAGGAAATGTATAGAAGCAACACCATAATCTTGTCAAGCACCAACTTTTGTTTCCCTGAACAAGCCTGTTAGAGAAAACGTGAAGCCTAAGATTTTTAAGATGTTTAGATCATGGAATACTTTTATTGAAAACAGCCATATGCATTTTTTGCACATCTACTTATGTACCCACACACATAAAATATATGCCTACTAAATTCTTTTATGGACAAGAACAGAGCAGTCTGCAACCTGCAGAGGTTTTGCAGAGTTCGGTCCCTTTCCCTCAGCATTTTACCTTTTCCAGACTTTTGCCCAGAATCCGTGTGGACACTTGAGAAAGCCCCACCAATTCTCACACCCAGGGAAGTGACAACCGGGGAGCACCTGCACCCAGACTCACCTGTGAGCAGGGCTCTCTAACTGCTGTCAGAGCAAAAACATGGGAGCAATGTAAAATACACTGATTTCTCATGTACCTCTGTGTACATATAAGAAACGGGCTCCTGCACTACTTGTGCCATTTATTTGCATCTTTCATCTTTTTCAGAACGTAATGATTTAAACGCAACTGCTCTGCTTCCGGAGAGCTACAGGACTCGATGCAGTTTGCTGAACATACTCAATACTTTACATTTTATAAGCAAACACCATCCACCTTCACATTCAGTCTATCCCCTCTTGACGTCACCCTTGATGTCACCACTGACAGCACTCAGAGTACAGGCAGTGGTGTAAGAGCTGCCTCTTCCCTTTGGCGCTGAGCCACGGAGCTGCGAGTGCCACGGCAATGGGAAGCTGGCCTTGTTTTGGGTCCCACAGGACTGTGAGGCATGCCCCAACACATGCGGCAAGCCCTGGGGGCACCCATGCGTGCTCTGGGGACACCCAAGTGTGTGCGGGACTCCGCCACCTCTGCGGACCCCAAGGTCTCGGTCAGTCCCTGGCAGCTTCGTGGAGGTGCCAGGGAGGCATCGGAGGGCAGCCCAGGCATCCCGCAGCATGGGGAGAGGGACCTGCCAGAAGAAAAGCCAACCACCAGGCTGGAGAAACCGATGCTGAACCCGCCATACTGAGCGAGGGGAGAGGTATTAGTTGGCAGCGCTAACAACGCCAAGAAAACCTATTTCAGGACAAAGCAAAGGGGCAAGTTAAACATCTGCGAGTTCTCTCGGTGCGGGTTAGACAGTGATAGTAAGGCAGTTTATCCCCAAGAGCTTTCTCCTTGCCGGAGGTGTTGAGTTAACTGGCGGTGACCTCCCACTGACCCACAGGCAGCATCTGCAAGCGGTGCGCGGCGGTGGCAGCCAGGAAGCACTTCTCCCAAACAGCGCCCTTTCAAAACACCACTCCGAAAAGCAACAGCTGAGGTGACCCAGGAGTCAGCCGCCCAGCCCTGTCCAGCATGGAGGACGTCCCCCTTCACCCTCCTGGGGTTTCATCCATCTTCATTTGCTTTTTCTTGCTGCCATTTCCTCTGACTTTTCAAACTTGGGACACTGGCAGCTATTATTCATTCTCTTGTTTCTTACCAGCCACACAGCAAAGAGCTGCAGCTTTCTATCAATAAATACCACATTGGTGCTTATTTAGCCATTATTTTAATTGCTGATTTTTTTCTGCTCAGGTATCTCTTGAGCAAAAGCAGATTTTACTGCATAATTACAGTTTAGATTTCTAAGACAGAAACATCTCAATGCAATTATTAAACGTCACTCTGGGTAGCCGCAAAATGACATGCTAATGAAAACTCTGAATAGGAATGAAAATATAACTGAGGTATGAAGAAAGCAACTGCCCAAACCATTTGAGGTTAAGCAAGTATGAACAAACATCTTCACTGTGCACCCTTTTTGTCCATAAAAAGGGTGAAGAGGTGAAACAGCAAGATTCATCCCTTCCACCACGAACAATGGTGTAAACACCAGAGGGTCTCCAATTTCCAGCTATAACAAATCATTTAGCTCTGGGTAATTCCAATAATTTTAGTCAGCAACTTGCAAAACTGCATAACTGGTACTCAGTTGACATCAATTTGAGTAATCGTGTTCCCACGTCTGGTTAAGAGGAGACTGATAATGTATTTTTTTGGCTTCACAGTGGAGAGGGGGAGAGCTAGCCCTTCTCTTCCTCTCGACTTCTGGGTGGTTTGTGAAGGGACAGGGGAGAAAAGGAGGTGCTGGGGGAGGAGAATTGGGGGAGAGATGGAAAAGCGGGCAGGAGTCCCGGAAGCAGATCTGGGCGTGGGATGACATTCTCCATTCTAAGAATGGACCCCAAAACTCCCATACCTGAACCCTCCTCCCCAAACGTGAGAAGGCAGGCTGTCCAGCTTGGGGAGCTGGACAGTGGGGAAGGCATACAAATGTGCAGCTGGTAACAAGAATCTCTCTGCTCATTAGAAAAGACAGAGTCAGACATTTTTGCATAAGAGGAAGAGATCGAATGACTTCCCCAAGGTTTCACTGAAAGCAGACAGCGGGGACAGGAGCTGAACCCACGCGTCCTGAATCACAGCCTTTCGTCTCAATCACAAGACCCTCCTTCCTCTTGTATGTTTTGCACTATCTAGGGTAATCAAGAAAAAGACTGCCTTGCCCTCTTAAATCAGGAATCGAATACCAAACCTATAAATCACCTAGAAAATTCAGATGTCTTGATGGAACAGCAGTGAGTTCCAAAGAAATGACAAACCTCGCTATTGCTCCGGAAGGAGGGTGTCATTTCCTATGCTGGTCATCCGTGCTGAATCAAGATCAATTTAGATAGCAATAGGTTAGAAAATGCAGAGCCTTTCTAAGAAAAGATGCAGAAGAGCACGTCTACGCCATGCAGCATTCTCTATTGCAAAGCCCGCAGAGCCAGCTCCAAGCCTGCTGAGTGTGGAAGACTGAAGTGTCGTGAGGGGTATCACTGCATCAGGAGAGCGGAGCAGATACATTAGCAGCTAAGTTAATAAGCCTTACAGCTCAGAAAGGCACACAATTTTAAGCCCAGGGACATACACTGCTTCTAAGGCTACCTCAGTCACTGCTTATACTCCTGAAGGCCCCTGAACCTTGTTCCATTATGCAACGCAAGTATGATCTTTCTTGCTTTCTGGCTTTGCCAAGGTTGGGAAGGGATATGGTTGTACTCTATACATATGTCATGGGGTAAACAGCACATATTTCTTGAGCTTTTTCAGCTGAAGATTTTCACAGAAGAACAAAACTGACCTGAGCAAGTTCAGGCCAGAAGTTCTTTAGTCTGAGAGGGGCTTTTCTGTCACAGCGGTGGGGCAAAAACTCCTAGCTTGGTAAGACAGGCCTTGTTCATTAGTAAAACAATTTTTTTATAAAGTTGCCTTTCTCATCAGGAGACTGAGCTGAGTGACATGGGAGACCTCCTCTAGACGCTTCTTTTCTAGGAAATATTCTAAGATATTTCTAAGAAATATCACAGTGGTCTAGACATTCGGATACTTCCAGAAGGATGACCTAGTAAAGCATTATGCATACATTTTTCAGAGCAGACCATACATAACAAAACAGAATTTTCCACCTTTGGAGAAAATTCTAGCTGACTGAGCAGTATACATGCATGTGCATGCCTATGACCACACACTATTTTCAGTATCAAGACCACCTTCAAGCAATTTCTCACTCTTATAATGCATTTATTTTATGTAAAACAGATGCATGTCTTTGGGGTAGGCTTTGTCTTTTAGTCTTATATGGTGAACGTCCCTTTTAATTAAAACGGGAAATACAAAATTTCCTTGTCTAGTTCCAACCCTGAAGCCCACTAGCGCAAGCAGCCATCTGCAAATTCAGCTGGAATCCTTTCAGCATCCCACAATGTCTGCTGGTTGAATTCAGGATCTTCAGACGTGTACACATCAGTGCAGCTCCACTGAGCTCTGCCTGTTTACACCAGCCGTAAAGAAGCTGAACTACTAGTGATGTATCTGGCCCGAGTTCCTTAAACAAGTCCTGAAACTCCATCACAGATTGTTACATTAGTACTATTTAATACCTGCACAGCTGATGAGAATGCCACCCTTGGTGGCACCACCTTTTAAAGTCACTGCTATGTGCTGTGCCTAGTAGGATGAAGAACAACTAAACGAGAAAAGTAGCACACATTACAAACGGAGATTATCAAACTGCACTAGAAGTGAACTGGGGGGGGGGGCGCACACTGAATGATCCTTAATGCAAAATAATTCAGCCGTATCTTTCCAATTAAATTTTTTTTAAAAAAAAAGTCTTCCCTTTTCTTGCTGTACCCAAACGAAGGCGGAAGCAAGCATTTCCTTTCCTGATGATGGAAGTGATACCAAGTATTATGTTAGTATTAAGTGAACCTCCTCCCATCCATTTCTGTTGAGTTAATGCCACCTGACTCAAATGCGATGAATAAAGCGGGCTGTTCAGTTCCGACAAACTAAAGCCTTGCAAGTTTATAGACACAATTGCTTCAGGCTCCCCCTATGGTTGATCAGATAGGGTGTCTTTTGAATGGACTCAAAGAAACACATTTTCACACCTGTCAGGCCTAGATTAATATCCTGGCTAATTGCACTTTAGGAACGGCCAATTAGTTCTAGTCATAGAAGCTTTCATGGGTAAGGGGGAGAAGCAGCCTGTTATCACCATCAGGACTCATTGTTCCCCTGAATAGATTTGTGTCCCAAACTGCGTGTGCCTCAGCGGTTTGACTGGAAGCCCTGCTGCACGCCACTGCAACGACGCCTTTATCCTAGCCCCAAACCCGCTTTAATGACGATGGAGACAGCAGAGGTGACCATGATCGTAAAAGGAAAATAAACTAGCGCTAAGGCTGAGATTACAAAGCCTAATACCCATTTTCAAGCCAGAAGCGGTTTGCTGAAATTTCCTAATTATCCCAATTTATTTTTTGTCCGGGACAAAATTTCCTTTTTGCTCTAAAGGGATAGCACATTGTTTGTAATAAAACACTTGCTCCTGCAAGGAAAAAAAAAATGCCCAATAATGTTGCTGAATTTGCAAAAGGGTGGATAAGTAAAGTTCTGGCCTTGAAGCAGCAGCCTGAAGAGTGGCAACCGCAGCGCCAACAACCACCGGTTGGGCGCTTGAAAACAAGTCAGGGACCAAGGGTTAGTCCGGCCATTCGAACGTGACAGGAAGGCTAGTTAATAAACACCAGCTAACCCCTTCAATTACAGCAATAAATTGTTCAATTGGTTAAATGTCCACAGGTTCTGCCCCAAACACCGCTGTGAACTGTTTAATTAGCAAACTCTTGCATCACTGGACAAACAGAACTTGGTGAGCACGGGGGGGCTGCTCGGCCCCCAGAGAGCGAGGGGTGCCGGTGCCCTGTGCAGCTCGCCTTCCCAGGGCTCGCCTTCGTACCACGCAACCCACGATGTTTTAACAGCTTTGAAGATTATTCATTCATTGCTGCCTATTTTTCAAAACAGAATTAAGACTGTACGGGCCATATACGGCTCAATCACCAATTCTTTCTCCATCAGTTTTCTGTATTTTGGGAAGGCGCCCCACAAATTGCAGCTTCTCACCTGCCGCAAGATTAGATAGCCATGCACACGATACGGGTTACGCAGCACAAGAGATACTGAGTACCTGGAAACTGCATGCTGTACAAAACAGACCTGCAGATTAAAAGTCAGCAGGCCTATTTCTTGAAAATATTTAACACACTAAATTTGGGATTATCTCACTAAGAGTTAAGAACATTCGAAGCCTTGTAAAACGATTTATCATCGAGATCACTACTGGCTACGAAGGCTATTTAGAGTGCACCCACGACGCATATGCCACCATAGCATTAAAAAATTCTGATATGAAAAAAGTTTTTGGTAAAAGCTATTTTACCAAAAAAAAAAGTTATTTCTGGTGAATAAAGTGACAAGTTTAAGTCGATCCCTGAGGATCAGTTCAGAGTTAAAGACTCACATAAGTTGCCTTCATTGGACCTTTGATCACTTTGATGAACCACTGATTCTACATACTCTGTTACTAACTAAAAACCACACACTGATGCAAGGGGAAAAAATGTGTGTTTTTTTAAATTTTTTATATTAATTAGATGCATTTACCAGGAATTTCATGTCCAAAAAACAACCAGTCAAAGGAGATAAGTGCTATTTGTTATGTTTACACAATGAGGAGAAATTGCATTGACGAACTAAAACAGAGGTAAATTTATCACAGTTGTGAGTAAAATACATACAGTGTTTGCCTGTGGAAAGATTTAAGAGATCGCTCCCTGTCTCTCTAGGAGAAGTATTTCTTTGGAAAAGGGCTTTAGAGAGAAATTTTCATTAAGAACCAAATTTTTTTATAACATTGAGGAAATCTACCATTTTGCACTTCTGCCTGAGAGGTTAAGCCTGGATCCTCAAAAGATATCCAAAGCACAGACAGGTAATTCAGTTTATTGAGGGAGGATGGGGTTGGACTACGTCCCATCCCTCCACTTTGCAAAAATGCACAAATTGTGCTGTTGAACTGAACTCAGGATGCTTCTGGCTGAGCTTGCTGGCTCCTGGGAGCCCTCCCCTGAGCACTGTCTTCTCCCAGTAAGCCACCTGGAGAGCCTCAGCACCTAACTCAAGCTTGAAGATTCGCCCCCAGGTACTTACCATAAGGGTCCAGATCCACTCTGGGAAACCTGTAGGTTGAGCAGTGTGTTACTGCCTCATGTTTAAGGACATAATGGTCTTATTTGATTAAGCATGCACATCTTGCAGAGCTAAGCAAAGCAAACTCTTAAATTCGGATTCACAGGAAGACTTCTGTTGACTTAAGTAGTCACTGGGTCAATCTTGTACAGAGAATTTTGAATGCAAATTTTAATCTTTTTGTCGCCAGACCCAACAGAGAAAAAACGCTGCAAAGAGGCCCTTTACTGCTAACAAATTACATCAGTTACCTCATGTTTGTAAATGGTGCTTAATGTTAAAGAAAATAGTTCTGTTAAGTCAGTGTCATTAAAGCTGTGCACTCAAAGAGCTTGCTGAATCCAGGGTTTTAGTATCTGTGCCTCAGGAGCGGACAATTTAGAACTACTTTTTTTTTTTTTTTTTTTTAGTTTTGTAGTACTAAGCGAATTAACATCTCTGAAAAGTCTTGGGGTCTGAGGACAGGCTTTCAGTTGACATCGATTAGCATAGCCTCACTGAGTTAAATAGACTGAAGCAATTCAGGCCATTGACAATCCACGGGGGCAGGGTGGGGAGAAACTGCAAATTAGGAAAATAATAGAGAACACAATACCAGCACTGATGTCCTGGCACACAGGCTTTTATTCTGGAGATAGTTTACAAGCAGTTCGTAACCTTTGGACTCCAGACAGTCTGTAGAACCAACACGAGGAGGTTCAAGATTTGGTCTGAACTTTCCATCCAGCCCCGACACTGTCAATATTTGGAAGGTGCACTGGAACTCATAAAGTCTCCATAAAATGGATGTTAGTGAAACAAAACAAAAAAACCCTGCAACTTACATTCATAAAGTCATTTTAGACTTTATTACTTTAATGCAAAAAGCTACTTTGCTATGCTTAAAAGAGGAATTTCCCAGCAAAATAGCTAATGCATTTTTGTTTACCAAACATGGAGTCCAAAAACCGCCTCTCATTCCAGCCTCCTATTTTCAGATTCACTTCAAAAATTTTTATTTATAATCTTGAACTTTCTGCAGTTAACAGAATAATTCATAGAAATGGTCCAAGTGTGATTTTTCTGCCTAAGAAAAAAGTGACTGGAGAATTCACAAAACAAAATAATCTATGTTTCAGGCCTGTGAATATTGATCTGTTTAAAATATCTTCACTTTTATTTCGTTCTCCACTATAAATCAATTCAGTTATCTATCAAACCATACTCATGCATGAAGAAGTCTGTCAAGAAAAAATGATTTTAACAAAATAACTTCAGGCTACAAATTAAGGTTTTGTTCTTTGATCGTCATTTTAAAAGACTAAATAAAAGATTTACAGCAATGTATTTTATTTTGTGAATGAAAGATTCTTAAAATAATCATTATGTACTCTAGAGGCTTTCAAGACACGTTAACTAGAAAGTGACATTTTCTATTAACTTAATTGACAGAGCCTTTGTGCAACCAAAGTCAGTCAAATGAAGTATACTGTTAATAAACAACAAAAAAATAAGAGTTACCTTTTAATTCTCTCATCATTTTGTTCGTCACATATTTAATGCTCGAAGTCACAGGGAACTTCATTGAATTAAATGTACTTACACCAGTGCAAGGATAACCTAAATGACGAGGAAGTTGAATGCCCAACAATGTTTTAACAAAGAATTTTTATCTGGTCAATAAAAATACCTTAAATGCATCAAGTTCTAAACTTCTGTCCTGAAGAGAAGCTTCTATTGTGAGCAGTAGATGCTATACAGTTATAAATCCATTACTTTATTCAAAGCTAACAATCTCATTTGTTTGTAGAGGTAGGTCACTTAATTCATCAAGGGAGGAAAAGTTAGTCTGAAAAAATAATCACAAAGAGATAATTTCTGAAGTACTTAATATATCTCCTACTAGCCATGGTCAAAAAACTGAAATACCAACTCACTCCGCTCATAGCTATGAAAAAACAAAATACATTGGTTTTGCTCTAGATGTGCTTTTGAAGCCTTCCATGCCGACTTCTGGGTTTCTACGTGTAGGAATGAATAATTTGCTTATGTTCAACAAAAGCCTACTCTTCTTATTTCAGATGCATAGAGGGGATTTGTGTTTGCCATTTAAAAAAAAATGAGACAATTACAAGAAATTGAGAACCAGCATTTTTCTAACAGTTCAAGAACTGTTCAGATTAAAGATACTAACTCAACCCATTTATAAGCCAAGATGATTAATCAAACTGATCATGCAATGCTATCACTGCAAGAACTGTGCTTGGGTGAGAGGTCTCTCCCACGTATAAAATGTAAATTTTTGCCTTGGTAAAAGTTCAGAAAACAAGATTGTTATCCCATATGCCTTAAGACAAGCAATTTCCACAAAGTTTTCAAAGCCCCCAGCATATAAGCAAGATCCACAGAGTTTTGACTCACCTGATCTATTAGGTTTTTGCCTTGTACAGAAAGCTCAAAGTTTCAGCACTATCTTGCCCCTTCATTCACCGTACAGAGTATCTCCACACAGTAACCTCCTACGTAAAGCACGATCTTGCCTATTTCTCTCCCCTTTCTAAAACTGTGAAAGCAAAGTTACGCCAACTATCCTGGGAAGCTTTATACTGCATCAAGCACCTGTTCAGACAACAGTCAGTTAAAAAAGCAAAGTAACAGCTGAGTTGAGGTCAGCCACCCTACGAACTTCAGGACATATTCAAAGACCCCACCACCCTCATCCCTCCCATCTTTATTTGAAAATAGCAGCTCTAGTAACGTGATGCCTGCCTTCCCTTCCCTGTTGGAGCAGGCAGTGAAAGCCCTCCTGCTGTCTTCTACTCTTAAGAAGAAAGCATTAGTCTCCAACCTGCACTACGCCTGTCTGCAGAAATAAGACAACTCATCCCACACTGATAGCGTTTGTTTAAGGAGCACAGGTTCAACAGAGCCGGTTAACCATTAGCTAGCACCCATACAGATTGTATTACACTCACTATGCATGCTTGTTAACGTATCCTCAAATGAAGTTTAGTTTAAGATGAGCACTTGGGTCAGTCAGTCTTCTCCAAGCATCGCCGAAGGGTAACACCAACTACCCCAACACCGAACATCATGATGGCATGCTGAGCCAGCCTTGGGCACAAGCTCCACATTTGTAGAAATGACGGTTGTCAAGTACTTCACTTACACAACTCAAATGTGTATGGTACCAAAAACTGCTCAGAAGGAATTCATGGGCACTAGAAAGACATACTAGAGGTTTGCAGATTTAACAAACGTCCCTAAAACCAGTCCATGCAAAAGACTGACAAAAGTTCCCACACATTCATCGGTAAGCAGCTCAACTCTAGAGGCTGAAAACGGCAGCCAGCTGTCTTCCTGAAGTAGTGGAAAGTTACCACGCTTCTTCAAACCTTTTTTTCTAGCATCTCACAAGTTACTCATGCTGGTCAAAAAGCTACTTAGTGCTGCCATTATTTTGTATTAACCTAAATCTTGACAAAAACTTTAGCTGTAATGATACTCTGTCACGTCACATAAATTATTTTGTCAAGCCCAAAGCACAAGATTTATTATTATGGGTTTTTATTACAAAACCATCTAGAAGCCACAAGCAAGAGCACCATGCCAGGCACCACGTAAACGTGTGGAAAGAAACCTCACCACCTCAAAGAGTTTGCAATCAGATAGAGAAGGGAGATGCAATGTGAAAGAAGAGAAATGGCATCACCTTCTTCACAGGACAAACAGAGTATGTATTGAAGCTTAGAAAGATTAAGCCCCTTCTCCTGCAACTTTAGAGTTAGCACAGCAGCTATTTAATGTTATAGGGCTTTTTATGTGTGCCAGGGCTCACCAGCACCAGGACTAAAGCACAAGGGATTGTCAATCTCCAGCAATTTAGTCTAAAACAGACATAGGAACTGAATGCACATCTCTCCTATGTCCTACCCACGATTTTAATGACCCCAGATTTACCCCATTTTTACACCTATACACCCTTCTTCTTGTGACAGTTGGTGCTACCCTGTTCCTGGTTCATATTAATTCAAGATCCAAATCTAGTGCCTAGCTTTCCAATCTTTGTAGCACAAATAAGATTAATTTTTAATTTTAAGGCCCTGATTCAGCAAAACATTCAACTACGTGCTTAATTCTATCCCTATTCAGTAAAGTACTTAAGTATTTGCTTAATTCTCATTTACTCCGCTGAGACTTGAACATGTGCTTAAAGATAAGCCTCTTCTTAAGGACTGTGCTGAACTAGGGCCTAAACTGTGACCTAGGAGCCAGGAAGAAGAGAAAAAAATAGATCAATAATGTCCAGTGTTATTTCCTCAGAAATATTAGGCTGCTGAAAGGAAAAGATGAAGAAAAAATAAAAATAAAAATCACTTTGATTCAAATAGTACATAGAGTTAGTACAGTTGTTTTATAGGAAGAGACAAACTCTATAAAATCCTATTAAGAAATACCTCTTTAAAAATTCCTTCTTTTTGCCAATTTACGTCTACAAACATGCATTATAGCAATGCATTGAGCCAACCACTCACTCAGTTACATGACGGGAATCTTAAAGTTTTTCAAGCTAGGTACCTGATGATTAAGTATAAAATAAAATCTAGAGCAGAATCCAATTTAATGAGTACAGTGGAATAGAATTCAGTTTTGTATTTTCTTAAGACAAAAATAATGGAGAAATTGGGAAGATGCCAGGGAAAGGACCCCATCATAAAAGCAAAAAGAAAAAAAAAAACATAGACTCTGGTACTCCACTAGGAAGAAACTGCTAGAGTTGGGTCATCATCAACAGAGATCATGCAGGCACTGTGTAATACATTCACTTGCAAAAAAGACTCATCATGGGTTGATCCTCAGGCCAGCATGGAAATAATACAAGATAAGAATCAAAGAAGCCCTTGGCAGGTAGGGGAAAATGTGTCTACACTTCTAAGCTTAGGCTTAGATAGCAGAGAAGGCAAAATATTACATTATTTCAAAAAAAGACAAATGTATTTGCTAGTGGCTTATTTTCTTATGCATTTGCCTGCCCTACCCTTATGACCCTCAATCATGCCATTAAAGCGTGCTTCTCCAGTGGTAAGATCCTAAACTGACCAAACATAGCCTTTTCACTGCGGGTTCAGTGTTCAAACTAAAGCTACTTTGCCTGTTTCAAGGATATCAGTATCAATTCAACTGACACGGCCAGAAAATATTGGGAAGCTACAAGTCAGAAAAAATATCTGCAGATGAAACTTATGTTCTAGTTCTTCCAAGAATGCATCTCTATCATTTCTCTAGCAGAAAGTTTGGTCAAGCCCAAGTACTAAAATCAGATACATACTGCTAACTGCAGAAAGATGCTTTCACTATGTGTGTGCCCACGCAACTGGAACTGGATGCCGCAGATGCCTTCCACCCTCTGAGAAACTGGCCCGTTAGCCTTTTGGCAGGAGAAGGGTCCTTCTCACAAAGAAAGACCAAACACTTACATGTCACTGGCAGGTCTTCTGTTGGCAAGTCTTTCATGTCAGCTGCTGCTGCTCTTCCTTCAGGAACGGCTGTTCCTCTGTAGCTGAGGTCAATGTTTTCATCTACCTTTTGATTTCTAGCAAACAGGAATGCTATTTAATCTTTGCAATTCCTAACTTACACATATGCTTAACTTCATGCACTGTGAATGGTTCCACTGAAGCCTGAATTACAGTACATAAAGCTAAAACATATGCCGAAGCGCCTGCAGGATTGGGGCCTAAAAACCTGAGCATTTACTAGCTATTACCCTTTTGATGGATCCATCCCACTATAACGATGGATGAAAGTGTTTATAAAAAAGCTTTGAAGATGAGAGACACTCTTTAAGTACATGTGTGGGGTAGGGGAAGTGGAAAAGGCTAGAGACACAGATTGCATTGGCCATCCTGACGTTTGCCATAGAAACCACACATCATTATTAGCAGCTGTAGGATTAACAAGCCTATGTGGTTGAGGAGGTTCCTCAGATTTTGGACAAGCACAGCCAGATAGCAGAGGGTGCAGTTCCTCAGCTCCCACCTCAGTTCAGTCCTCGAAAGGAAGGTGCCCCACATGGACACACCGTTCCTTGGAAGGCTCAGCCACGGCGATACCCATGCTCACCGCCAGCACACACAGCCGGCCCTGTCGACACGGCCTTTGTCCTTCTCCTGCCCGTGCGGCAGTGGTCATGGCCAATGGCTAAGACAGAGGATGGCGAAGGGATGAAAAATGTTTAATCTGTATTCCCGTTGTCAGAAGGGTAGGAAAGGTCACCTGGTGCTCCCCTTCAATCACATGCAGAGCCAGGTACCTGCCATCCCCTCCTGAGCTGCCGGGGCTGTGGAGGTATAAAATATTTTCTAACAAAAAGAAACTGGATCACTTGCCTGGGGGAGCCATAACGTTTATTCTGACAACAATGAAAGATGGCTTTGATCACCGCAGTGGCCATACGTCTCTGATTGCAGATGGCAAGCCCACCTCAACACAGTTACAACGCGTGTACCGGCCTCCTTCCTCCCGCCAGGCTGGATGTCAGGCTAATCAGTTTGATCTGACAGATTTTAATTAAATTAATTAAGGCCTTTCTGAATGGACTTGATTAGTGCTCCATAGAGGAATCCCTTGTGAAAAGAAACCCTGTCAGGAAAGGCACTAATATTTTTCTCCTATCACAATGAGAAGTTTCTTGGGTTGTTATTGGATTTTTTACACTATTAATAAAAGTACTTTATAAACACATAGGGTATGATGGTTTTTGAAGCTTGACACCCAATTATACTAAATTAACAATAGCCTTCTACAAACAAACAGAAGATTTTCATGTCCTCCCTTCAAGCAATTTTGTTACTCTGCAGTTACTGCCAACTCCAGCATTTCAAATACAACAACTCATTCTGATTTAAACAGAAATATGCAAAATCAAAATGCAAAACAATCCTGATCACTTCCAATCAACCTTCTCAGAGTGGCTTCTTGTACAAATATCGGAAACTCAGCACGTGTAGAAATGTGGTGTTGCTAACACTGTGAGAGGCCACCAGAGGTTTGTGCAGGAACAAAGACCGTTTTTGTTCCACAGGACTTGACAGAGATTGTGTTGTCATCATTGTGAAAAGGTTCAATATAGGCAAAAACCACTCTTGTCCACACAGATGCAACATCATGACCAAGTTAAAAGGCATCATCTTGCTTCCCATACCACATTTATGATCTGCAAAAGCGCTGAAGCTGGAAATCCCCTGGTGCTGGTAAATGACAAACAGTGGTCATGGCCACACCGCCCGAGACAGGCAGAGCTAGTGCACACTAAATAGCAGGTCCTACAGCCAGTAATGACCACTGCTGTATCAGGCTAGTTGAATGGATGTGTGCTTCAGAAGCCTATTAAAAAGTGACATGAAATCCTAAGTTTACAAACAGAAGAGCTCATTGTACTGTATTTACAGTAAGGGCATCCTTGACTAGATGATAACCATAAAAATGCAGGTAATTCTTATGGCTAGTTTAAATTAAATGTACTGTGAAAAATAAACTCACCTCTAAATCTTTTTTAAATTTTTCCTTGTATACTAGTCAGAAAGTGGACTCCTCTACCCCCTTTTCATGTCTCCTGTTTCTCCCCACTTTGTAAGTTTAATTTAATAGTAAATGAAGCTTCCCAAGAGTTGCAAAGGATTTTGAATTCAACCTGAGAGGAAGGAGCAGTGATCTTGTTGTGACTGAAAGGATGCTAAGAGCTCAGGTGCTGAAAAACCACTACTTCACCTACCAACACTTCCTTCTCCTCTGAAGCCAGAGTGGTCATTCAAATACTTGCTCTTGAACTGTCAAATGATGGTGAGCCCTACAGATTTTTTTTCTGACACAGGCTGAACAGGGAAAGGGAACTCTGAGGTGGGAAGATATTGCATCTGGAAGGGAAGTCAAAATGAAGGAGAAAAAAAAGGCAAGAGGAAAAGGATAGAAAAAGGAGGCAAAAAGGGTGGAGTGGTAAGCTAGAGAGAGAAGATTAAGACACAAGGTACTCTGAGGGAGAGGGTGAATGAGATAAAACAAGAAGTAAGGCTGATGTCCTCCAAAGAAAGAAAAGAGCCTGAAAAAGAGAAAATAGTGTTAACAGGCACTTACTTGATTAAATAAGAAAGAGGAAAGAAGAAAATGAAAAGCCCATTATAATTTTTATTCTGTGCCCCCTCTTTGGTTTTATTTTTTCCATTTTATTTTTAACATATCTGTTACGCTGTACATGTCACAAGAAAATCCTGTGTTTTGCTAAGTCAGCACCCATTTACTACAGTGTTTCAATAAACAAAAACTATTCCAGCTTATCTGCTTGTTAGTCTGAATCCAGCAGACCCAAATGCGTTTTCTTGTGCTATTTTGATTAGAGTCTCATGGTTTTCTGAAGTTCAAATTCATTTATTCTGAGCTTGAGCCAATAACTAAAGTCTTCTCATTGTACTGATTAGATTTACATGTTGATGTACAAATTCCACTCTCAAAAACATACCTGGTTGCATCATCTGTTGCAGTTTTATTCTCATGACCACACTCAGAGAAGAAATATACATTGGCTGGAGTGCAATTCTGTCTAGTAATTTCAACAGAAACATCTATTTTGAGACTTTTTGAGCTATTTTATAAATGTTTCAAGGAAAGAAGGCAGATAAACAAAGAGGGACAAATTTGCCTTTGCAGGAAACAAAAAAGGGCTTTGTTTAATAAATTCTACAAAGAAAGATAGGTTGCAATAAAAAAGACACTTCCAGGAAGAAAAAAGAATTCAGTGCGACTGACCTTCAAGTTCCCTCTACTCTTTCATTAACTGTCCACTGAGGTGATCCCTGGCCAAATACGGGCAATTCAGAGCCTGTCACAGAATTACAAGATGAATTAGGGACTGCTGCCACGAATTTACAGCTACCAAGGCCTCTGCTGATTAAATTTTCCCAGACTTGAAAGTAATTTCACTGGAAACACTCCTAATGTGGCCCCAAGATCAGCATCACGACAAATGAGGAAGGGGAATAACACTTTTCCCTTCCAATTATTGGGTGATTTTTCTCCTGTGTGATTTGTAAGCAAATAGACGTAACTTAAGCCAGGGTGACATGAAAGTGCCACATCTACCTGGATTGTTTGCATCCTAAAAAATTTCCCAGAAAAATCTCAGTTTTCAACTCCCATAAGGAAAGGTGACTCCTGTATTTTCTTTTAACTTGTGACTTGCAGAGCTTATTAAACAACTTCACTTACCACACTAAACAATTACTGACTCACCGCAAAATCAACTGAAAAGCTAATGTAGTTGAAACTGTACACAGATACGCTCACTACAGGTGAGTAACTTCACATGCATGAGTAGTGTCACTGCACTCGGTGGCATAACTCATGTGCATAACTATTTGCAAAACCAGGGCCTCAGACTGTAAACTCACTGAAGCAGAAATCAGATCTTATCCGCCTGTAAAGCACCTGGCAGTGCACCTATCTTTGCCACTACATAAATTAATTATCATTAGCATCTGAATTTTGTCAGCTCCAGCATCCTCCCCTAACCTCAAACGCCAAATTTCTTCCCAGAGCGATGTTTGTGTGCAGAGGATGGTAACAATACGTGTTTAACCATTCTGGGATTTAACGTAGAGTTGTTTCAAAAATTTCAATACAAGATGAACATGTGTAAGACATCTGAAAAGCTTCTAAGGTCCGAGGTCTGGGTGGGGTAAGGGAAAACTTTAAAGGTAAAAAATATACTGAATTGAAGTCCTGAAACACTTTGACCTTTAAACGGAACCTTCCTCCCCTCCCGAGGTTTAAGATAAGTTCAGCAAACAAAATTTCACCCTGGGCTTGACACATAATCTGCTAAATTACTGAAGAAATAAACAAACACTTTTTCCTTTAAAAAATCTCAACATAATTTTAGGGGAAAACCAGACCCCACTTATAACTACTGCTGATGGTTTCTACATACAAGCTTACATACAAGGTAAAGCACTCTTCGATTTTAACAGGAAATACAAACTTAGAAAGACAGAAACAGTTGTGAAATAGCAGCTCCAAGATAAGGAACTCTGAACAAGATGACTTTTGGTCATCTGAAGAAAAGAATAGTCGTCTTCCTTAATCATTTCAGACTGATTGCTTCAGTTTGGTAATCTCACATTTCAATAGATTTTTACTGCTGAGCCTACAGAAACGGGGAGGGGGGACGGGAGAGGACAGGACTGGAAGTGCCAGTCAGTACACTCAACCCTTCTGGTGCACCTCAGCTAACATTTTTAAAAAGTTCTCCAGTTTTTCCTTCAGAATGTTAGCTGATTTCATTTCCACGGCAAAAAAAAAAAAGGCATGAGCAAGTAAGTTGAAAGGGCAAAAAGAAATCTAGTGGTATACAGTTCTTTTCTCTCAGGAAAAAAAACAAATCTGAAGGGAACATTTTCACGTTTGATGATCTGCTGTTAAGCAAATCTTATTCATCAAGACAGCAGCTGGCTTTGATGCATGTATGGGTATTCAGTGCCACTCTTTCTGCCTCTGCTTTGTCTTCTGAGGTCTAGCCTCTCCTTCAACAGGCACAAAATACTCCAGTGAACAGTGAAAGCTACTATGTGTTCACCAGACCAAAACTAAACTGAAATGGAGAAAAATAAACAATCAAGAATAAGAAAAAGGAGTAAACTTTTCACTCATTCGTTTAGGTAAGTCAGAAACCCTAACTTTACTAATCACATGCCAGCAAAGACATTAATTTTAACTGTAGTCACAGAGACTCTGATTAAAAGACTGTCTCATTAAAATGAAAAAAAAAAAAAGCACTATTTTTTATTCTTTTCTGAGACCTGCTTGCATATGTATGCACACAAGAACTCTTTACCTGCTACTTTATGACACCACTGTCTAAAGCTATTTTTCTTTTATTGTTTCATAAATCACAAAAGCTCCACAAGTCAGTTTCTGGTAACACCTCTTTCTTCAAATTCTTAGCTGGGTCCGTAAAAAAAAAAACTTGATGAAATTTTATTTGAATTTACCGTTTCTGTAGGCAGTGTAATGCCAAGTTCTACAGTGTAGAGCAATACTATTAATTCTTAAGCTTTAAGTCAAAGAAAGCAGCATGTGTTTCAAGTCTATGATAAAAAAGAAGGGAATGTCAGATTAAATCTACTCTGAATCTTCACCTCTTTCCCTGCTTGTGCTGTGTAATAGAAAACTGAATAAACTCACAATATCCCACCTCAGAGAGACGAGTCTCTCTTCACACAATGTACACCACTTTGCGTCTACTAACTATGTACATTTAAAAAAAAATTAATTTAACTCGGAAGACTGACAAAAAAGTACAACTGATACTTGACTACGTAAGCACTTCCTGAAGTTGTACATCATCTTGGGGGCTGCACCCACCTCAAGAGGTAACCCTTGGTGGCAGCTACTTACAGCTCTTTCTCCGCATCGAAAACACAAAGTGGAAACCTCACCTTGAATATAGGTCAGAACGTAAAGCGTAGTCTGCTGGCCAGTGCCTAGGGCAGGTGCGAACAAGGGCCGGCCGCCTGCTTTCACACTGAGACCTGCGCCAGCAGTTCAGAGTCTTTATCAAGCGAGAAAGTAGAGCAGAAGCTAAGAGAGTACATCTTTTAAGCAGGATATTTAGGAGCCTCTGCAATCCTTTTACCAGACACACAAATGCAACCTGGCTGCTTGCCTTTTTTTCCCCCCTCCACTCTAAAAATACTAACCCTTCTCCTGAACTAGTTGGAAGGGAAATGCGAAGGGGTGGAGTAAGAGAAATCAGTGCAGCAAGTCACCTTTCAGCCACCTATGACATCAGCCTGCTGCCCTGATTCCTTCATTAATACCTTTGAGCTGAAAACAATGGGCCTGCCATTAAGCACCACACAGTTCAAGATAAGAAAGCCCTAAGCAGATAATAATCGGTGCATTTAGCTGGATTTCAAACATTCAGCTGCTTAATCATTTCTTCCTCACTGCATGCTACCCAAACACACGGGGAATGCTTTGGATGCCTTGGGCTAAGGAAGAGGGAGCTGGGGTGTGGGGAAGAGGGGAGAGAGAGAGCGGAGCCACAGGATGGGGACTGGGGGGGAGAGGGGGATTTCATTGGCAATCCTCTCCCTGGGAAACGAAAACATTTCTTAATTGCCATTAGGGAAATAGGTTAAATACAGGCTTGGTAAGCTGCTAAGGGCTGGCTAACAGATTAGAGTGGATGCCTGTTGAAGCATACTCATTTCCATTATATGACAGAGCAGGGAATTTTTATTTTCTTAATAGTCTTCAAAGACTGTTCTTGTCAGGCACTGGGTGTGAGACTGCTAGTTAGATTTTAACTAGTCACCTTCCAGCTGATGAAATGAGGCCCAATTCTCTGGCCCTGAAGTGACTGCTCTACTGCTTCATCCAAGGAAATAAAAACTGCAGGACATGCTGACGAGGAAGGTATTGTAATATCTGCCTGCTTTGCTCACACAAAATGACAATGAGTAATCGCAGAATCAGAGAAACTAAAGACATGATGCAGCATACCTGCCACGCCAGGAAAGGAGGGGAAAAAAGCGCCTCAGGATCCCCAAACACTGAACAGGCTCACGGGCTGAGCTCGGGCTTCACAGCAGTCCTGCCAGGTCTGAGTAAATCCTCACCTCTGAAACCTTGGGGCCCACGTGGGTGGGAGCGTGGGCAACTTACGAAACTCAAATGCCACCGCTTGCCTGCTAAGATCTTCAAAGCCCTCTCCTCTCCTTCCCCTCATTCACCCGAGGCACCTCCTTCTGGTGGGTGCCCTTCTTCTTCACCTGGAGGTTCGTCAAAAGCCCCACCTCTATCCTACAAAGAGGATGGTAAAAAAAGTTTCCAGCAAACTGAGCGGGAGCAAACGGAAACCAAGTTTCCCTCTAAATGGGCACAGTCTTACTCATCCACAAAACTAAAAAGCGGCCGCAAGCAGTACACACTGCAAAGCTGAGACACCATCCCGTAATCCTTCGTCATGCAAAACTCCCTGGGGCATGAGTGGGAGTTTTATCTGAGTAAGGGCTGAGTTTTTTAAGGAAAGCCTTTGTTCTGGGGCTCCCTGAAGCCAGTATACTGAACTATGCAAACGATCGTGGATTGGCAGGTGAAGTCGACAGGGGGTCATTTGAAGAACAAGTTTCTAGCAGCAATGCTGGTTTAAAGCAGTTGCTGGCACCCCCCTCTTTCTACCTGCAGACACCTTTACCTTCCCCCACCCCAGTCTTCCCCAATGATAAAGACACAAGCACTTGTACAGCTGTGTGCAAAATGGATGAAGGAACTGATCTGGCTGTAAACTACCCTGGCTGGGCGCTCTTCCACAAGCTTTAATTTAGCTCATAAACAACTCCGAGGCAGGGAACACTATGGCCATCATTTAATAAACAAGGAACAGGGACACACAGGCTACAGCCACGGCTGCAACCATTCTCCAGCACTGCAGACTACTCGCCCAGAAAGGCCTGTGTCCACCCTACCAGCATCTTTTAGCCTCTACGACAGGGCTGCATCCAAGTCACCTACCAGCAGTGACCCCCAGTCTGTCTTAAACACATGAACTGTGCCCAGGAATTGTCCAAAAGAGTGTTGGTTGGGTCAGGCCAAAAGTGCTAGCAACCATCCCCACCAGTTAGCAGTATAGATTTCCAGCACCTAAGTTAGCTCCTACACCCAGTATGCTAGCGTCATTAACCCAGAGGCTCAGAGACTGATTGTTAAAGGTATTTTGTCTCCTCGGGGAACAGAGAGCAGCCTGGAGTGAAATTTCCACCATCTTTTGATATGTCCAGTGTGTACCCATCTGCATCATCAGACATCTTAATGCATTTCAAAGTCTGGTGCTAAGTGTCAGTTTCATCTGACTAAATGTAAACTTCTCTGTTGCAGATGTCTGAAAGAGATTGATAACTGTGTTGTAAATGTTGGCTGGTTTTCTCCACGGACAGTGAGGGGACCCCTGAGAGAGGTGACTCAAATTCAGGCATGTGAAGCTGGGTGAAAGATACACAACCCCAGCTCCCTGCCCAGAATCACACTGCAGATAAAGGGAGAGCACAAAACTCAGTTTGGATGCTCTCTCTTCCAAGCACAAGATGAGACTTAAAGCATGCTTACCTGTGTGTATAGACAGATATAAGATCACAGTGGAGCAGCAACCACATTGGTAGCAAATGCTGTTGAAGGGCGTTTGCTCAGCTGTTCTGCTATCACAGATTCAGCCAGCGTGGGCAGAAAGCCCATTCATTTACATAGCACTAGCCGGTGTTTTTCACCTGGCTAGGAATCCTCTGCGCTTCATTTGCATGGAGTGTATTTCCCAGGAACGCACTGGATCCTGATCTGAAGTCAACAAGAAATGGAAAACCCAGCACTTTCCTTGGTTCTTGCTTCCCTTTACCACCTCTCATTCAGAAATGTCTGCCTGCTTCCCATACATAAAAAGTATCTGTGAATTGACATAAATCCCTGGGCTATGGATAGGTATTCTTCCTGGATAATCCAAGAACTGACAGGAGTGTATATATATACACAGGCACCAGGGCAACTAGGGAACCAAGGTTATAGTATGCCTGTTTTAAAGAGCCTGGGACAGATCCTTTGCATCTGCCAGTTGTTTCAGGTCAGAAGTTTTTAAGCACGTTTTTCCTGTGACCACATATTTAGCCACAGCCAATCTAAACTAGCCACAGCATTGCCAGAATGACAACTGAATAATAAAAGTATGTTTTTGCGCGGTGGCTGCACATGATATCCTTAGCAGCTGAATGCAGCCACACTAGCTGGATGTAAGAAACACTGGTTTAGGTCCATGGAAATCAGTGGTGATGCACCGAGTGAGGCAAGCTGAGAATGTGCCTTTTGTACGAATTTCTGTAATAACACTGATATATCTTTTTTAAAAAAGGATTATTAATACAGTGTTCATTTGTGCTGTGTCTCCTCTTTTGGTAGAGAGAGAGCAGCGGGGAAATTACAGATGTCTCTACTGTTATCTCAGCCTTCTCGACAAGACAATTTTTTTTCCAGCATAGGTACAGTTCAAGACCGTGCACCCTTTAAACTACTTACATCTGGACATGCAAGCATAAACCTTACATGCAAGTGTAAGCCTTTTCAAACACATGACTATGCTATGGTTCAACCCTTTAAGCAAACAGCATGCATTTATTCTTGTTCAAGACCATCTGAGTACCTCTGAAAGGCACCACATGCAAAGCCAGCACAATCCTGGTTCCCAATTAAGAAAAAAGATGCTGTCTTAAATGTAATAGAAGGTCAGTTAATGTGGTTTTTCTGTCATTAAGGAGAGGTACTGTTTTGAAGTACTAGTACAGTGGCAAAGCAGTGGACACACTGTGCTTTACATCAAGTACTTTCCTTGACAACATAAGTAGCATACAGATAAATTGGCTCTTTCTGCAAGTTACGACAAGTCCAATTACTCTGAACCCTACCTTTGGTTTAAGGCACTCAAATTCTCATTCCATAAACCCTCTAGCATGCGCATTCCTGTAATAGAACAAATTCCTTTTCCCTGCTTATTGCATAAACATTTATATTCTATTTAAATATAGAAATAATGTATCTATATTAATGAATAGTCTTCAGAGTAGTATCATGACATCAGATGGTTATCCTTTGATGGCATAAAATTAACAAGGTCAGTGGAAGAAGCAGCTTTATGGCAAGCATGGGGACTATTGCTGCAAACAGGGCTCCTGATTCCTCTACACTAAATATAAATAACTCCAGATTTTTTTTTCAAAGTTATTCTTCACTTTTTTTTTTTTAAACATCTTGCATATCTAAAGAGAGCATCTCTGTTACAATATCATATTCTACAAGGAGGAAAATTAACCTCATCAGCCATTCTGGAATCCCCCACATTATGAATTACATCTCAAACCACACTTGGCAAACCAAAAACGCTTTGAGGAATCCCGGACAAATAGTTGGACAGAAGTCTACTTATAATTACGTAAATATGTTGTGCTGGGAAATAAGTTGCTTGTGCATTAACTATTAAGGACAGACCATTTTTCATCAAGATGTTACTTGTATCCAGTAGCTTTATACCAAAGTAAGGTGAGGAACAAATGGACCATATTCTACAATGGATGAAAATCACGTTCTCAACTACACTAGAGCAGCTCCACTGCAGCCCAGTATAGACACATTATCGAGAAACTGAAACTAGATGATGTCATGGAGAAATAAAGTGGAATTTTAAAGATTAAGTTTTATTTTAAATAAATAATAACAAAGTGAACAATCTGACATGGGGGGGGGCGGGGGTCTGCATTACTTAATGCCTTTAAATCAAGATCAGATGGCTTCCTAAAAACAAGCTTTAGCACATTTATTTAGGACATGAGATCTGTGCAGGAATTACTGGGTGAATTCCTATAGCTGATGTTCTGCTGAAGATAAAACTACCTGATCATAACAATTTTAGGCTTTAAATTCTATAAACCTGGGAATGTGACCCACCGTTACTTATGAAGTGACAAAAGAGCTCCCTCAACTATTTATTAGAAAAGGAAAATTAATTTTAAAGACTATTAACTGAGCTTTTCATTATCCAAGTACAATTTTTTTTCTGTCACCCTCCTCTCCCCCCTTTTATTCAAAACACAAATACACAAGCCTATTTCAAGACAAGACCAAATTAATGTGGGACTGACTTTGTACATGAAGGGAAAAGAAGCCTGAGTTCCTATAAACCTTTCAAACTTTCATTCCACCTCCCTTCCCAGTTTGCATGGAGGAGACTATTTTACAACTTTATCCATGTAATGGTCCTGCAGACCGCTTCTTCTTGCCAAAATTTCTCTTTGAAGTTTGCTCTCCCATTAGCGTTTCAGTGTAGGTATTCGAACTGATCGCGCAAGCACAGCAGAACTCCAGAACTGTCCACGTTCCATCAAATACAGTTGTTTCATGTTGCCTGTGATTTACAGTCTTAATTAATGCTCAAAAGAAGAAGAGTACATCTTCAGTGGAGCGTCCCCCCTCCACACACACGCATACCCCTCCTCCCCTCCCTTTTTTTTTTTCTTTTTTTTTTGGTAAAAAACAGCACTCTCAGGGTTTTGTCGGACATTGTGCAGGATGGCTTTGCCAAGCAGAATGGAACACACTTAATACTTTTCCTTTATAACCTTCGCAATAAATCAGCTACCACTCCACTTGCATGAGAACGGCCATTAGTGTCCTGTCCCCTCCCCCAGCACTTCCCGAATTTTAAACAAAGTAGGAATAAACTGAAGCTGAGCAGAGCCAGCGAGCCCAGTAAATCAGTTTAATGAGAACTGAATCAGTCGTATGAAGTCCACTACTGAACAAATAAGGTGGACAGGAGAGGCTGGGCTTTCTGTGGAGGTACTGGGGATGGTGAAGCGGGAAAGCAGTGCTCACACACTTGATCTTCAGCAGTAACGCATGTCTGTTGTTAACACTCTGTTCTTTAAAATCACATTTGCTGCAGCTTGCTGCTGCAATTCATTGTTTAGATTTGGCTGTTTCCTCTCCTGTTTGTGGTTTTGTTCCTCCATGTTTTCCCACAGAAGTGGAGTTTTCTGATTACCCTTTTCACCACTTATCTCGTCTGAGATTCACTTTGACTCTTCATTTAGCCTTGTCAGGACTCCCCTATTTCCACATTTACTGTAAGTGGACACATCTACACATATAAATACATACTACTGTTCCATTCAAAAGCCGGAAAGCAAATAATCTTGTATTTGCAGGAATGCAGAGTCTTAAAGAAACCATATCAACTTTTGTACATGACAGCATGTAGACTCTGGGCATTCAGCATTAAAAATACCTTCTCAAAAGTGTAAACACACACCCACCCCCCCCGAAAAAAAAAAAAATCCAAAACCAATGCACATTGGTTCAACCATTTCTTCAAACCAGAGGCAGTAACTTGCACAAGTGAGGCAAAGTATAGAATTTCTTGGTCAAAGGGGACTAAGAGGCCTTTTACGTCCCACACATCAGTCCTCATCTCGGTGCCACAGCTTTTCCTTATCCGCTCAGTCTCACGCACTCAGAAAAAGGAGCTGATAAGATGTACTGCTGAGCAAAATCAGGAGTTAGTATGTCCCCTTTGCACAGCGCTGTGCTACTGTCCTGCTCCAGCCACTAAAAGTGATGGTCAAGGGAAGGCACAGCCCAGCTATTCACATCACCTCTGTGTCTCTTCCTCGGGACTGCCAAGCCTCCTTCACTTGCGACTCAGCAAGGCAACCTCATCCTATCCCAGGTGCCCTTACCCCAGCTATAACCCTTTTCTACTTGAAACGGTCATCCCCTTTCAAAATTAAGGGCAGAAATACAGATCACCTTTTCTCTTCTGCGTTTTTACCTCCTCCAGAAAGAGCAACCACAGCCTACTTGTGAGATCCTGCTATCACAAGTCCCAAAGTTTGGACCAAGATATAAGCCTGTAGCGCTTGTTTGTAAATCTGGTCCTGTTTCCAGAACATTACTGTCTTCACTGTGAGCCTAACAGAAGAGTGGAATTTGATTCATCCCTCTGAAACACTTAAACACTATACAGCCATACTTCTAATCCTAGCAGGCCAGTCAATGAAACCCACTAGAGCATCCTGTGCTGCTTCTCTGCCAGTGCATTGATTTCTCAGATGGCCAGTGCATTGATTTCTCAGATGCGCTATTGCCCGTTCTTCTGGATGACCTGAAAAATTTCAGTCTCTATTCAATTTGCAGGCTTGTCAACAGGAAAACCTAATATTACTGGCACTCCTCCACCATCTCCATGGCTTCTGGGAAAAGACAACTAATTGGACCTGCTAATTAGAGAGACAGACAGAGCCCACTTTGCACCCTCTTGCCCCCTGCTTTCTCCTTTCTCAGTACAAAGGAGGACACATCTGGAGCTGCCAACCTGGCCTGGGAGATGGAGAACCTCTGCCACTGCAGGCACAGCAGAGACTATTCTGTACAGTTAAGGATAGCAGGTGCTCCTTAAGAGTTTATGAGCACAATATTTAAGGATGTTAAGATGATATCTATCAGATGAGGTGAGGAAGAGAATTTTTTTATTAGAGTTAATTTGGAGACACTGCTTATCTACCATCAGCTTGTACTTCATGCAACACCAGTGCTGTGAGCTCTTAAGAATTCTACCGTGAGTCTTACAAGACAGGCTTTTTTTAAAGCCTTGTATTAAAAAATCATGTGATTTTGTGGGAATCTCAGCCTTCACAAGGGAAAGAAATTAAGTGTCTAGTCTTCTTGGTGACAAAGAAAAGCCTGAAACCGAAATCTAATAGCACCAAACCCAGAAGGCTAATTAAAGAACTCAAAGTATTACTTTCATAACCTGTGATTTTTAAGCCAACTTCATGACCTTAGAGCCTGACTTACAGTTCTTGGAAGCTGGGGTTTGGTTATATTACAAGTCATAATCTACAGACCCCATATTCTCTGCACTGATTTAAATTTTTTCTTGGCCTTTCTGCAGGTAAAAAATTCTGTCTTGATACCCTAACTCATAATAAATTCCTTTCTCCAACCTCTAGACCAACGCTTTGCTCTTCGTTGCATTTAGCAACTCTCTTCTAGTGAAGCCTGTGGTTTTCTGACAAAGCAAGTGCACTTTGTGTCCACTGTTCTCAGTAAAAAACCCCAAACCCAAATGACAAAAAAAATGGATGCAAAGCAAATGATACTAATGAACAAGCAGTTTCAAGCTTCTGTTCTGCAAAAGCACATTGAAGAACCCAATATGTAACATATTAATTAGGACAAACTTTGAATTTTTCTTTCAGTCCCTGCTGTTCCGTCTCTTCTTCTGTGTCATGGGTATTTAAACTACCTGGGATGACCTATGGATTCAGATAATCCAACAAACTGAACAGTTAAGGAAAACAAAAAAAGAAAATGAAAAGCATTAGAAGTCCTTGGCACAGCTAATTGATTCTTTTCATTCTAAATGGTTACATATATCTCTAATCTTTGTAAAAAGAGAGAAGAAAAGGTATTCAAAGTAGAATAAGACAGTCCATAAATTATAGTTTCAAAGAGTTTGGAAAAGACAAGGAGATTTCACTGGAAGGCAGCTGAAGGTTGTTCTTACCAAAACTTTGCAGGCATCTGTAACACAGGAATCTAAAAATGATTTATTGTAACAGACCATCATTCTGGTCATAGCCACCAGCGGGCCAGATCCAAAGCCCTCTGTAATGAGAGTCTCCCTGTTGATTTCATGGCTTTGGATTGAGACCAATGTTTGTGCATTTCTTTCAAGGAGCAATTTTTCCAAATAAGCCGGGGTTTATTTGGAATTATTCCAAGGGCTACGTGACACTTTCAAGAGTTTATATTCATCCAAGTGACTTTTAGGAGCCAGTTCTCTGTTTTTTTACATGGAAAAAGCTTGGGGGAGGAGGGGAGGGAAAGAGAAGCACTGTTTGAGTCCATCTAGGCTTTTCTAGATCCTTCTTTGGAAGGTGTCCCTCAGGTCTGGTAGCACAGGCAGGGCAGGCAGCAGCACACCATCCCATCCCCTCCTGTCAGTCTTTCCTGAGGAGCAACCACAACCTACTGAAGCAGTTGTGCCCAGGACTGGTTATAAGGTGGGAATTAGTCACACTGTCCTTCCTCCCTAGCCATTTTTAGGGCTGGGGACTTGGCTCGTGCTACATTTGCTTTACATGTCGAGTGGGGCAGGTGGGAGTTTGCCTGCCACGGGGTGTCTGCCAGGTGGGGCAAACCCAGCATCTTGCTCTCCTTTCTGCCTACAGACCTCTGTAGGGAACGCCCAGCGCTAGGGGCATTGCTGCAGTATGGCCATCCTGAACTACCAGCGCAGCTCCTTGGGCACCATACTTCTCCAGAGCTGAAAGTCATCCACTTCTCCAGTTGGCTTCTGGTGCCCAATTTTTCAGAAGTGTCAAGTAGCTTAGGCAGGACCAGTCCTATGGCTGCTGTAGCTCACATGGTAGTAGGCTGAACCAGCCCTCAGCTGCCACCAGGTGAGGAAGAGGAAGGAGGGTAGGAAGAAAGGTGATGTAACGTCTCCCTCATCCTTCACTTTCCCTGCACACTGGGGCATCAGAGGCTCAGAGCATTCACTGTGGGGTATGCTGTCTCTCAGCACAGAAAACCATGTGTAACTGCATTTTGATCAGTATCTCCCTCTTTACTAGAAATAAGGACCATCACATGCCTCACTGTCTTCAGAAGAAATGTAAAGGGCTAAAGTCATTACATTTGCCTCCCCACAACAATATCAAAGCAATTTGGTAACTGCTCTAAAGCATGAACAAGCAAAAATGAAACACCCTTTCTCACACTCATGGGGTGTAATTAGAGGTAAGGCTGAAAAACAGAAGTCCCACTCACTGCAAAAACGATTTTTTCAGTGCTTAGAAACCCTTGTGATATGTTTAAAATAAATACCCAGCTAAAAAAATACTGTTAACATTAAAATTATGTGAAAAATTCCTTGGCAGACCTCCGGGATCTACCCAACCAACATTCAGTACCGGAACATTTACAGATATATAATTAACACAGCTTGAACCGTTCAGTACAAATGTTAAGCAGCCTGAAAATTTACAGTTTTACAGCAGTACTTCTGCACAGAGGAGTAATACCATGATTTGTTACAGCAGCAGCCTGATAGAATAGCAGCGAAGACAAGACAACATCTTTATTTATTAAATCACTAACTTCTGCACTCCCTTTTTCCTTCAGTGAACACAGAAAGGTATTCAGGCCCTTCAGTGCTGGAAGAGTATTCAGGTGGACTTTAGGGCCAATATCCTGAGGTAGTTAGGTGCTTAACCTCCTTTGAAATCAAACAGTTTTGTTAATATGTGAGGGACTATATTTTGACTCTTTAGCAGCTTTTTATAGTATTCACTTAAGAAACTTTCTGCCAAACAGCCAGGCCAAAAAGCCCCGCTACATACAGAGCTAGATCTACCAAATTTATATTAGCTACTCTGAGCAGAAAATACTGTGTCCATAAAAAATTAAAAAGTCTCGATTCAACGCGAGCTGTTGTATAGACCTGCTCTTATTCACTTTGCAATTTTGACTGCCTCTTGCAAGCACTACTGTGAAAACTCAAAAGCACTTTTTCAAATGAAAGAAAATCAGAGTATCTAGTGTCGGCAAGCCTTGTAAAGTCCATACATGTTTACACTTGGCATCAGATTACACACATTTGACTTCTTGATTTAGTGTGTGCACTTGTTTTCCCTGCTTTTGTCAGAAATAAAATACAGCTATTCTTAAGAAAAGTCCTTGTTTTTACAAAGACCTAAGTTGTACTGTATGTTAGGAGAGTTCACTTTTTGCCCCACCCAGAGAGAGAGAAGCCTGATCCAAATGGGGGGGGGCTAAACTCAGAAGAGGTTAATTTGGGTAATGGCGATGTCTGTTTGCAAGACGTAAAAAAAGAGACACAGAGAGAGGACAAACAGTGGAGTCCTTGGACAGGTTTTTTTTTGCTGCATCACAAAAGCAATTCTGCTGAAATCTTACTCGGAATATCGCCTGAGTAAAAAAGAGAAACACAGTTCTTAAATTATTTTGTACTTTCCATGTATAGAGGAACAGTCAGAACTGTATGGGGTTTTACGCCTTCTTAGTAGCCAGCTTATAAACAGCGTAGCTACAAGTCTTTCCATAGGAAAAACAATGTTCTGTGGATAATAATAACATGACTAACTGCTCGAGCTTCAGGAGCAAAGAAAGCCTTCTACCTAAATAACGTGCCATATCTGGCCATCTGTTAAGTAACAGACAATTGATAAGTAATAAAAATAATCAAAAGGAAACATTAGACGAGAGTCAGGAATTGGGGAACAGTTTTACACAACTGAAAAGTTTGCACAAGTTGACCTTTCTATCTCTTATTTCTGTGATTCTCTGAGAAGACTATTACATTAAAATTAGATGAACCGGAAGGGTTTTTCATTTGTACGAGGTGTGTTAACAGGCCATCAAGTGGAACAGTGGTACATAAGTGTTTGTAGAATCAAACTCATAAAGATAGCAGTAGCCACAACAAAGTGAGTCACTAGGCGAGACCTGAAATTTTCTACATGTTTTTATGGATATTTATATGCAGGAAAAGGAAACTTATCTAAATGTAGAAACCAGGTCAAATAAAAACAGTTGTATGATTTCCAAGCTAATTCAGGCATTACCCTATCATTGATCATTACATAAATAAAAAGGAAGTTAAATCAAACACCATTTGTGCCTGTTAATAATTTGAGGGAAAACCATAATCCAAACCATTTTTTCCAAATGTAACAGCAGGTTTGCCTCAGAACATGGCTTGATGCCCTCTGCATACAGCCAACCTAAGATCAGCCCAAAATAAACCATTTATGAGCAAGGAAGCAAACAAAACACTCGGTTATTAATCCTACTATCTCTCTAAATTGCCTATCTGACAAATGAGTATACTTAGCTTTGCTGCCATGGGCAATCCTATCGAATGTTTGCAGAACCGGAGCCTTACTTATATTCCCCCTGTCATCTAAACACAATATATTCATCTAGAGGGGGGAAAAAAAGAAGAAAATAATGCTTCATATGTGCAATACATTGAACCCATTCTTTTTTCCAAAATGTGTTAACCCCACAGCATTTTTCATACATTTCCTGCAGTACCTCGTATAGAAATAAATAGTGCTTCTTATGCATAGCTTCTTTCATAAATCTACCACAGCTCAGTATCAAATTAACAGTGACAGAGAAACATATATTTTCTTACTTCTATGACACTCAATGTTGCAGGTTGTGCTGTTCAGAGCTACTGTGAGCGCATGAAACAAATTCAGGCCCACATAAAACTTTCCTGACAATGCTGCAAGTGATAAGCTATAAATAGCCTTTGCATGATTTTTGTGTGTGCTGTGAAATTGTCGATAGCTTAAAAATTTGCATTAATTCATGATCTTGCCTTGAAATCTCATGACTGAAAACAAAATTCATGGTCTCAATACAAAGCCAAGTTAAAACTGTATTTTTCCCGATAGCAATTTTGCCCTTTGTTCAGAGCCAGAACCTAGGACCAAATTTGTAAGAGAGGACACAGACACAACCTGAATACATTATTTGCAGAAACTCATGGAAAAGAAATCTTTGGAGTTTTGTTTTCAGCTGAGATGTGAAATATCCTCCTGGGAATTGGTATGAGGCAGCAATTTGGGACCTCTAGGTTCAATTTGCAGAGTTATTATTTAGGCTCAGAGGCTACCACAATAAATAGCAGCTTTATGCCTTCTCAGGAATTCTCTTTGTGTTGGTAGAAAACTCTGCTCCAGCAGTCACCCTCACCCTTACACTACACTGGGAAAAGCTGCAGCTTTGTTATTCATCACTCTTTCCTCATCTAAGAGCTCTTAAACTAGTAGTATAGCATAGCATGCAAAGAGCTTGTAGAAGCGGAGAAACCGCATTTTAAATTATATATATTAGGGTTCATTTTAATGAGTTTCGAAGAATTTTTCCCATCCGTTTTATTAGATTTTGGAAAATAAACTATGTGACGTACTGATGAAATCCAAAATAGGAAGGTCACTACAGTTGCCTTGTTTACATGAAGAGCAAGAATGTTTCTCTTTAGATTAGCAAAAAAGAAAATGGCATTTATTGTATCAGAATTTTTTTTTATTGCTGATGTGCTATCATTTTAGCAACTGAGCTGTGTGCTTGAATTTAGAGAGGCTGCTTGTCTGTTTTAATAACCATATTAATTACAGTTTTATGCTGAATTCTCTGGAAAGTAGAGATGTTACAATAGTAGAAGAGCACACTTCCTAAAGTGGCCTTCCTCGTGGGGAATTTTGATGGGGCACGCAGAGGGGTGCTCACAGACCCTGGCATGAAATCCCGAACTAGTTTAAAATTTTGTTTAAACATTTTCAAACGGAAGTGCACTAACTGGGACCTCCTGCAAATGTGGACCCAACCGCTTACAAACCAGAGCTGCCATGGTACATGTTCCTGTGGTGGCTACTGCTTGGCCAACACCAGGCATCATTCCTAAATCACTGTAACCTAGCACCGTCCGAGACTGCTTGCCATTTTGGTCACAGCTTCTGCAAGGAAGCGCCTTGGAAAGAGGAAGCTGTGTGAGTCAATGCACACCAGCCAAGGATCAGTCTCTCTCTACCCTGCAGAAAACAACTCATGAGAAGCTCACTGCCATCTACGTTGTACTTCCGCCGCTTGTGATACTAGAGCGCTCACAACCTGTGAAGCTTTTTTCGCTCATGTTTTTTCCCTTTTAACAATCTTAATTTTCCAATGTCTGCTGACATCTTTTTAAACTAAATAGCATGGGTATTTCCAGTTTCTTCGTCGTCAGGATATGAAGATGAAACTGTGTACATATGGCACCCTCCCCAAAAGCTCATATGAGACAGGTGCTGTAGGAAATAGTCTGTGTTTAAGCACTACAAGGGTCTGCAGGAGACACTATTTAAAAGTGTGCTATGTGTCTTGCGATTGTTCACCTCTGGTTTCTGGTTAAGAGCTGTAAGCTTTTAAAGTATTACAGCACTTCTATGCTGGGCAGGATGGAAGAGGAATAACTAGGATGTAAGACCTGGAAGTGTAACCAGAGAGCTTTGCACAATTGACACGGTGTTTGTGGTTCAGATATTAAATTACAATTTGATTAACCTACTTAGCAAAGTTCAGATGATAAATGTGACTTTGGTGAAATTATTTGGCCAGAAACAAAAACTTCTTTAGACTACTTAAAAGACATGAGGATGTTAAATACTGTTACAGTGATTTAATGAGTATTTGGTTTCACTGTGACACTGGAAAATCAAACAAGATAGTTTCAGTTTGAGCTTGAGTAGATTCTGATCAAAGGCTTTCAGTATTTTCAGTTTTTTGTATTGTTGAATTTCGTTGAAATTATTAATGAAAAGTCTGCATCACTTTCTTTTTCTAACATGGTGAGTGGATGCCAGCTGCCAAGCCTGTCCCGCACAACTCATGCAAGGATGTGTAGGGTTCACTTGGCAATTGAGATCACCTGGGCTTCCTCAGCTTATGCTGAGGAGTACCACGCTTCACGCACCAGCCTTTCAGACTGCACCTCTACAGATAAAATACTTTAGTCTTTGTACCTCCCTCCTACCCATCTGCTAAGCACTGGCCATGGGGCCGGTTCATTTTGTTCCAGCATTTGACTCTTTTTGATTAGCTTGTGCCTGCAAGACCTCCACCTTCCAACCAGTTCTCTGCTGACATACAGTGCACGCCTGTGCCTGTGGCTTTTGGAGAGCAGCTGCTTTTAGCCCATTACAGCCAAGGCCCTTTGTGCAGTGATTTATTTCACAATGCTATGTGACAAGGTCTGTGTAGCTCCATTGACTGTTTTGGTAGGCACGGTCTCACCTGGAACCTCCAAGCTCCAACACAGACAAAGAAAAGTAACTGAGGCAAAAGAAATACAGCAATTAGTAAAACTAATTTCAGGAAAACTTTGTGGAAATTAAGAATGCCTTAAAAAAAGAAAAAGAAAAAAGAAAAACTTGTAGATAAAATTAGCAATTGTACAGAATACCTCCGTCATGGTAGCCAGGTAACAACAAGAAACAGGAAATCTCACTTACTTGCCTAAGTGAGAAAGGCTGGAGACCTTCAGCAGTCTAACTATAATTTCCAGTATTTTGCATTGCTCGCTTTATGGAGCCAGAAATAGACAAGAGACCCCATATAAACATGAAGCAGTATTACAGGAAACATGCGCTTTTCTTAATTTTAGGGAGGTGCTTGCCACATTTGTTTACGGAATCACTCATTCTGTTTACAGGGACATTAACTGCATGAGTATCATTTTTCCTCTCCATGATTTTTATACACTGAGCACTCATTCTGAAAGTAAGTCAGTGGACCCTGGTTTATGCAGTTTAAGCCTAGCACTACAATGTAGTCATTACGGTGCTTCCTACATGCATTAATTATTGAAAGGGCTGACCCCAAAATAAAACGATGCAAATCACATTAGCGCTCAAACCCAATGCCGCTGTGCTGGGTGAAATGGAAAGGCACGAATGCATCTGCGGCACCACAACAGCAGCAGGGGCTGCTCAGCCAAGCTGCAAAGTCCTCTGTCGGGGCTGGGGAGGAGGAAGCAAGCCCAGGGCTGGCAGCTCAGAAAGGAGGAGAGGGGGGACCAGGGGATCCGGCATAATCACAGAGGAGAAACAAAAAGCAAAAGGCAGAACAAGAGAAAATACGTGCTAAAACTTGAAGGAAACCAGAGTGAAAGAAACAGGTGTGGACAAGTAGATAAACGATGAGGGGAAAAAACAATCAGTCATCGTTCTTATTTTCAAAAATAAAAGAGTAGATGAGAAGGGCAAGCCCACCCTTTAGATAGGACACAGGAAAAGGAAAGGTGAGAAGGAAGGTCAACATGAAAAATGGAAAAGGAAAGAGGGAAAAAGGAGAAAAACCTCAAGAAAAATGAGAAAATTGTGAAGCTTTTTTTTTTCCCCCAAACAAAAGTTCCCCCTGGTCTTGTTTTCCTCTTGGCAAAAAAAAAATACAGACTGAAAGAAAGCAAAAGGATGATTACAGTCTCACGGTAAGGAGATAAAGGAGGGGAGCAAATTGGATATCACCGTATTCACCAGAGGATATGTAAAGGACTAGCTGAATTCAAGAACACTGCAATGCAAAAAGAACATTTCTTCAAGGAGGAAAACTATCTGTCCAGCAGAATTCCTGAAATATTACTGCAAGCCCACAACTTTGTCCAAAAACCAGTAAATAAAACTTCCGTCTGAAACTTTTCCCACCATTCCAAGACAGTTGGTATTTAATCTAAATAACCTCCTGCTGAGTGTTGATCGCAGCCTGTAGCTCTGCAGTCCAGCCTCATCTCGGCCCAGTCTCAATAGAGCTTTTAATAAATACTCAGCTTAAATTCACTCAAATTCCAACTTGTTTAGAGTATGATCTCTATTTCCAAACCCGTAATGGATAAACTGAAAACTGGAACTTCTTGATGTTTGGAGAATGCTGAATTTTCGTGTTGGTTCTCCAGCTTTAGGATTGTTGTGAAGCCACTGCTGTTTGGTGTATCAGCAATTTTGGCTGGAAAAAATACGTGTTTTCAAAAATATGGTAGGTCTACAGCTATGGCCAGACTACAGTATTGAGAATGCCTCGATGGCAGGCCTACCAGCACCACATCTCAGGTAGGGGCTGTTTTCTGACTGCAAGTATTGATTTGCATTGTCAGAAATAGGGAAGGGAGACCAGAATTGTGTTTGTTTCACCCCAGGTTCTTCCCACCTCAGTCCAAACGCTGCTTTTGCAACTGGTGTGCTTCCACCCCTCCATATTCATTTAATTGGCGTAGGCACCTCACTGCCTGTTCTGTGCCTAGCTTGACTCCCACTGAGCCACCCCCTGTCACAGCAAATTCTCACTGAACAGTAACAGACTTACGGACATGCACAGGGGTCCAAATATGAGAAAATTACATGTGTTCAAATCCAAATTTCATAGGAAACTGGAGCCTAAAAAACTGCAGGCACCATTTCTATTTACATGGGCATTTTTAAGCTCTCTAGAGACCCTACTGCCCCGCTGATGAGGTATTTTCTCCTCAAGGAAAAAAAGGGAGAGCGCCTGCTTGGAAGCAAATGAGAAGGCTTCACCCAGCCCTCGCTTAAATGCAAAGCACTTGCTGCTGCAAGAGAGCTGGGACTGCAGTTGCTCCTTCAGCCAGATACCTCATCCAAAATAGCCCCTTCCCACCTGCCAGATCCAATCAGCAACCCAGAGGAAGGCTTTTACAGAGTCCAGCTATCATTTCGTCCTTCTTTAGATCCAGTGACCCAACACTAACACCATTCCCCTCTACAACATTACTGCACTGACTGACAGGGTCAGTCCTTGCTAGATGTCACTAAATCAACATCCCTCCAGGGTCTCTTTCCGAAGGGAGAATACGTTCTCTCAGGTGACCTTCGGAGTTCACAAGTGACTGACGCAGAAGCCCTGTGCCATCCATCACTCCGGCAGGAGGGGACATTTGCAGAGGGTCAGAATGGCACGGGACTGCCGTGAACTTCCTGCACCCTGCTTCCCCGCACACCGAGCCCCGCTGCTTCCAGTGATTCATTTCTCTGGAGAAGGGAACAGAAGGTGAAGTCAATGAAGCCGCAGTGAGCGCAGCAGAGGTCAGGCCCAGGAGGGAACCCAGAGTGCACACACACGCATACACAAGAGCACAAGAGACACAGAGAGACAGAGAGAGGGCAAGCGTGTTTTCTATTAGCTGCCTGCTATAAATATTACCTTTCAGGTCAAATATTTTGTTTTGAAAATAGCCAAATCCCAAGGACTGCTTCTACCCATCAATCTCAAAGGAGGGGAAAGAAATGTCAATGCTTTCTTCATCCAAAAACTACCTCAAAACAAACAAGGTCACGGCTGCTTCACGGCTAACAGCGATGAGTGACTTCTATCAGCTCGTCTTTTGTTCCTTACAAAGTAAGAGAAAAGCCAGATTTCTGATGCATGGAGGAGCAATTCCCAGGATGATGCCTGGAGGAACAGTTCCTTATGTGAGCTGTGATCTGAAGTGCCTATACAGCACATCTAGAATTGACCAAAGGGATTTGCAACGTGAACATGCAATACAGCTAATGCTCTAGCATACGAAGATATTAGACCATATAACCAAAAGTAAAAGATGACAGGGTGGATAAATTTGCCAGGAGGTATGAAACTCCTTTGATTAATACCTCCTTCACAATTAATAATTGCCTTGTTTAAAAAAATAAAAGGAAAACAATACAGCCTCCTTCGCCTTGTGTTACATGTTGCTCTCTGAGGAATATTTGGGAAAAACCAACTGCTTCACTGACAAGTGACACCTAAGGCTTGATGAACGGCCCTGTTTCCCTTAACACAGCCCTCATCAGGGTTAGGAGGAGTCCAGGGGACACAAATCAAGAGACTGCCTTCTGAATTCCCTCAGCCCATCCTGTTTCGGTAGCTGTACAGCTCACAGCCCCAGCTGGGGGCTGGCAGTCACTGGGAGCACACGTGCCAATGTGGGAACCACGCTGGTCACCTTTCCCACTAGTGTTTTCTCTCTCCATTTGCTCAGCAAACAATGGGGGGGAGGCCTGTGTTACTCCACACACAGCCACACAGAGTGATGGGGGTCTGGGCACCACAGGTATCTCGAGTTCGCAGTTCTGACATACAAGAAACCCCCATTTGAAGACACTCCTCAGAGAGCTAAATTTTCACTCGTTTACACTAGGTGCTACGCTGAGTTTTGTAAGGGAGTGTGTAAACATCACGACATCAAAACCCAAAGCAACTCACGCCCCTCTAAATACACTACCACCAGCTTCAGAAATATGACTTTTTTCATTCTGGCAGCTGTGATTATATATGATAACTCCACATAGCATATTTTTATGGCCTGGTAAATACTCTGCAGTATGTTTTGAAAAATAAGAGAAGGTTAATAAAAGGAGACCACACTATAGCCCGGGAGCAGAGTGCCCTACCTGGCATGCTGGCTCTGCCCCATCAGTCTGTGGGGTGGGAGGAGGGGGCCCTAGGCACACCTCACCCACCACTTTCCATCCTCGTACTCCCCACGGCGAAGGTGGGACAGGCAGCTCAGTGCTCAGGTTCCTTTCTTGAATCCAAATATATGCATTTTCCTCAAACACAGCCATGCTAGCAGTTACGCTGCATAGCTGGTCACTAATGATTTTTATACACAATGCAGCCAGGGCTGTCTCGGCAGAACTGGAAATATCAGCACTTTTCTGGGACAGAAAGGTAAGGAGCGGGACAGCAGAAATAGCTATTACCACTGTTTCGCCTGGGCCGTGCATTAGTAACTTGGCAGTTGAAACACCATTACACCCTAACTGGACATCCAGACTGTGGAGTCAGTGAAAGCGTTTTTCCAGCGCAAGCCTGAGGCCCCGCTGTGCTGTGCTCTGGCTCTGGGTGCAGTGGGGATCCGGGGAGGCAGGGCTCGCAAGGCCACCCTTCTGTCCCGCAGCACCCCAAGTCATTGCACCGAGAAAGCACGCTGACGCATGTGCCGCAATAGTGGCTACTCTGCTGTGATAATATGTGGGACCCTTTTAATTTTCAGTAATCAAGTTGAGCATGTCCTTAACTAACTGCTAAATCCCATTTTCTGCCATCTTGATAGACAGCCTGAATTCTGAAGGAAGGGAAAACCCTCTCATACACGTGCCTGGCCAGCTGCCCTAACGCAAGCGGTACCTATGCAGGAGCTGAGGATTTCTTCTCAAACCGGCCAACACCATTTCATGGCTGAAGTACAAGGACCGATGATCCATGTAACAGCTTAATTACATTAATGTGACTGGAAGGGTATTTCTTACCTAGCAGAATACCTAACCCCTTTTTTTCCAAAACATAAAGCTACTTAAAAGGCAGTGGCAGTGTGCAAAGAGTACAGCAGAAAGGCAGTGAAGTTGCCTCACTAGAGGCTCTTAGTTATTTCATCCTTTACCATTTTCCTACCACGTCCACTGTCTACAAAAGGCAGTACTGGAAGGTTTACCACATTCACATCTCCATGTATATAAATCTAATCTGTAAATAATTATGACTGAAAGAGGGGCACTGTCCTGTCTTACGCTGCCAGATCAGGTATTCCAAAACTAGCTCCTTTACGATGACAAAACGCCTGGGCAAAGGAGGACTGTGCAAGAGGAAAGTATGAAAGAGGGACCCTTAGGTACTTACTATGTAGGTCTTGCCCCAGGCACAGAAACAGGTAGGAGTAGCAGTGGGGTGAAAGGCAATACTAATATTAAGAAGGGGTATACATTCAGAAAAAGTATGAATTGCTGTAGGTAAAAAAATTGCCATGTGTGCTGGGAACCAGAGGGAGACACCGAGGCATCGTTTGCCACCTGAGGTTCTAGTCTCTGGGCAGCAGCGTTTGAGGTCCCCCTGCCTCCCCAGGCATCTCCAGTGGGTGTATGTCTGCAATAAGCAGCTGCTACGCAGTTGTTTATAGCTGTTATGGCTGCTCTGGTTTATGCACTGGAATGAGATTATCTGGGGTTTTTAGGTGATTGGGCTGGGATGACGACTAGCTGGCTGAGACTTGAGCCAGCCAAAACAGAGATCACCGGAGAGGTGCAGAAGGTGGGTGGGGGTGGAGATGACAGGAAGGATAAGCCTGTATCAGCCCTGCCACCCAACAGTACAGCCTTTTATACACAAATCAAGTTTGCAGCGCAGAGGTCTTGTTAGAGACAAAGCTGATACTACACTACAGCCACATCAAAGAGCCTTTTTTCTTTGTCTGCACTTGGTAAAGAGCGTGTGACCTCTTATTTCAGATGTGGATTTCTGACATTTACCATATTCTGGTCACTTCAAGAACAGGCTACTGTCGTGGCTTTACTTGCTCTGGTACTTAGAATCACTCAGCAGCTCAAGTGAAATCCAACATACAACAGCCTTTAAGTGTGGCTTTACGCTTACTTACGCATGAAGGTTTGCAGGTTGAATTTAACACAATGGTATGGGTTTTTAACTGTAAATGCTTTCAGTTTCCCCGAGATACATGTCTGCTTATGCTGCCACAACAGAATTCAATGGCACTATATGTCTGCATAAGATTATTGATATGCAAGAAGCAGCATGATCTAAATGCTAATCTTCAGTTTGTAATCAATTCACTGAGGAGGGAGACTTCTCCTGAGATGTTTTTTGCTACTTTTGCACTCTTCTCTCAATTCTTCCTGGTTGCTTGGTTATTGAGACTGTTGGCTTTATATTTCTTAGTAGAGGTACATTTTACATTAAATATAACCAGGCAGAAGGAGGACTGCTAGTCTGTGCATCTCTGAAGTAATAATACGCATGAACCTCTTATAAACTGTTACGCACTGAACACTGCAATTCAGTACTCTGAATTCGGTGGTTATGCTGTATATACCTATTACATACAAAAGTAACACTGTATGATCGTACAACTTTCACAGTTCCCTCTACAGTGAGATGAAATGCAGTGAGATAACCGCTTCTCACACAAAATTCATGCCTAGGAATGATGCATATTTAAATATACAAAGCTATATCACAGTCCCCAAGACACATCTCACTGTAAAGTGAACTCAACATTTCTCTTCAGTATAAAATAATGTAGAAGATACTACCTCTGCCACCATAAAATGTTTTTTCTCTTTCTTATCATCATCATTCCAAAATGGAAAGTGGTGAAAAATTTAGTTTTTCTGAGAGGAGTTTTCCAAAACACAACAGTTTACAAACTTCTAAAAAGTTCAGTAAACATGCTCGTGGAAACAAAGATCTCTGCAATGTTTCCAGCATAAATGGTGCAGCAAGGTGCTGGTGTATGAGGACCAGAAAGTGAGACAGGAGTTAAAATGAACAACTTTAGTGAGATGTTCTCAACTGAGAAACACCCGAGAAATAAGCTAAAAGCCTAAGTAACTAAAGAAGTAACAAACTTATTTTTATTCTGAGAAGAAATACACTTTTGTAAAAGATATGCAGCTTATTATTAATTTTAATTTACTTAACATGTATTTGGAGCTGGTAGTATCTGCTCTTGCTGAGCTGACCAGTGCCGGAGTGCAGCAGTATAAACAAGTTTACTTTTTCAAGTCAGGAGATATTCTGCTACGTTGCTTCCCTTTATTTTTTTCAAAAACTCTGGAAAGTTTGCTTCAGTAACTTCAAGCCACACTGAGACACCACACACTGTACTACTCAGATCCAAGAAAGGGACACAGAAAAGGCGGTGGAGGGGAGGAGGAGGAGAATTGTCTCAAAACAAGTTAAGAAGGCAGGAGGTGTTTTTTTTCTGCACGGTGAAAAAGTTTTGGTTTGGGGCGAATGAATAATGTTAAGCAATGTAAAACAAAACATGTCTCACCAAGGGTTTCCAAAGAAAGTGTGTGTATTTTAAAAAAAAACATGTTTTATTTTGAAAGGGACCCTCTGAGATGCTACGCTTTGAGAATGATTAAAGAAATTAAAAGCTTAAAAAAATTTCAACTGAAAACTCTCCAACTTGTAACCAGAACAACAAACTGAATTCATAACAAACCAAATTAATTGCTTTGCTTTTCAGAACAGCACATTTTGGCAAACAAAATATTAGTCACGAAAACCTCACGAAAACCAATTCTAGCCAAAGAGCACAGGACTGTTTCCCCAAATTTAAGGGATAAAAGAGCTGCCACGACTTGGTTCAGATCACAGTATGCCTCTCTGGTTGCCAAAGGCAGCCGGTGCTCTGCAGAGCTCCAACTATACCTTATTTTCCCTTCCTCTCACTTTGGAGATAGAATAGCCAAGAGATAAGGGAGAGGCACGAAATGCCCCTGCAAGGGGAGGAAAGCTGGAGGGAGGGGAAGCATGCCGGGAATTTGCTTCACACGAGGTGAATTTCCTGGGAGCCGGGCAGGCTGGGGCGTTTGCACGAAAGCCGTATTCAAGAGCTGCAGCAGAACACGCTATCAGCCTTATGTCTATGAAGGGGAACCGGTAACATCACTGCATCAATCAAATCTGGTTTGTGATGTACTTTGGCCACAATGTGTGTTATTAAGTTACCTAATTTTCTTGCGTACTTCTCAAGTTATCTTCCCCCAGCAGCTTAACATTCATAACTTCAAACCACTAGCCAGGTAACCTCACTGATCATGGCTGCTTCTTGATCTCTCTCTGCCTAAACATACACCACTCCCAATACCAATTTTTTAAAGCTCCGCTTAAATAGGAGTCTCTTCCAGGTTGAGAGCTGAGGGCTATTATCACTCGCCTCCTTTTTTTTTCACCTGTTTTAATTCATGACAGGACTTTACCCTACAGTTACTTTAGTACCTTTGTGAAAGATTATATCAAAAGAATATCCAAGGGTTTCAATTTTTGTTTTCATACATTTCTTTTCCCCCATTTTTCCTTCAGGAGAATCCAGAACACCCAGGAGCATGGTGCACCTTACAAAACCCGTGCTACTACTCAGTGTCTGTTACACTTCCTCCTTTTACTTACTAGTTACCATCAGTTAGCGGAAGCAGAGATTCATTATGCTGCTGAATAAGGAACATTCTTTATGAATCTTAGGGGAAAAAAGTGTAATTTATATTATATTAAAAGTCTATTGCTCCCCGTGTTAATGCTTTACAGGAGAATTGAAGGTGACTATTTTTACACCTACCACAGCCATTTAAGTTGCTCTTCACTTTCTTTAGAAGTCTCCACCAAAAAAAATGCAAACTTGCACATGTGTTTCAATGTACTTTGTAAAGCTTTTTCTTTTCATTCTTTGGGGGAAGAAAAAAAGGGAATTTTGTTGCCTTTTTCCAATTCCTCAACTTCATAACCAGCAGTGAGTAACTCCTGGATGGTTATTTCCCTCCATCATCTATTGTGGGGAAGCTGACATAGTAATTCCTAGCATACAGTTGCTAGGAAAACCCCCACGATGTGTTAATTTTCATTACACGGTGCTAAAAGGATGTGCAACTGCAGCTAAGGAGCTATCACCTAAAGTATATTATAGCTTCAAGAGTATCAATGATCGCAGCCATTAAAGCAGTACCTCTGACAGAAGTTATGCTGAGGATGCCAGGGGTGCCAGTACTGAAGAGTAACTCCGTGTGCCTGAGCTGGATACGCACCTCTCCTGCATCGGCAGCAGCGTGACATTGCTATAAAAAATACTTGCCTTTACCATGTGACTCTCAGTCACAAATGCACCTGCACTTTTAAGCTCAGTTGAACAAATCATAGCAAACGTTTAAACCGTACATTTCCCATTTTGAGGGCATCAGAGTTATCAGCTGCCCAGGCTGAGGACTTCAGAGCTCACGTCAGCACTCCGTGATGCAAAGAAAAGGGGGGGGGGGGGGAACCTTCACAGATTTTCAGCATATAAAGCTGTTGCAAGAGAGGTGCCAAAAGAAATAATTTCGAGCCCAACAGTTGGTTTGATGGCTCTGCTAATTACAGGCCAGGGCTGTTCCTGCTGCGCTGGGGAAGGCCAAGGCTTGTTGTCAGGCAGACAGATTAGCCACTGTTGCCCATTAAGGCCACCGCTTGAGTGTAGACAGGGACGTGGAAGGAAACATAAGAAGGCGGCATGTGCATAACCAAACAGGCTACCTTGCTGAAAAGAAACCCCTAAAGCCACATTCTGCTTCATTAGCACATGAAAATAAGGTAATTGAATACTTCATTCTCCCATCCAGAGCCAAGATCCGTCACTCATGGAAATGGAGTTTTGATAAGGTGGGGTGTTTAAACGAGGCAGAAAGAGTTTTTGAGTGTGTGTTACTTTGTTTATCCGAGAGAAATCCCACTTAAATATAAGTGAAAAAGACGTAAAAATCACTTTAGCCTATGAGTCACAACAAAGCCCCTCTGAGGATGAAACTTAAAGAACCCCATTTTAATATTATTCTGAGAACAGAAGGCATTATGCTTGTTGCTGTGTTTATTTTTGTATCAAAATCCTCCTCTTTTTTTTTGTTCTCCTCGAGCTCTCCGTCTCACTAGCTATTTTTGCTGGTTTTTAACATTACATATCTCAAGAGACAAAAACTTCAGCAACTGGCAGGGCAAGGTATTTTAATCAGACTTTTGTTGTTGTTTTTTTAAGCTGTGCATGTCATACACTCAGTTTTGGGGGTTTTGATTTTTTTCAACTTCAGCTGATGACCCCGGTAAAAAAATAAATTTAAGAAAAGAGTTATCATTCCCAATTCTGGACTCAGACAGCTCCTACTTTAGTTCTTTAGCCTTGTTGGGGGGGGGGGGGGGCAAAAAAAAAANCAACAAACAAAAAACAAAACAGAGAAGATAAAAATTTCTGGTTATTCAAAAGGCAAAAACATAAGCAGAAAGTGTTTTATCTTCTTTAGCAAGCTAAACAGCAACAGACTCATTTTCTCCCACTGGCTGATCACCTTAAGTATGAAGTACAGTGAGTGGCATTTCCTCCAGAAAAAAATATTTATGTAAATACTGCAAATAGACTCCTTGCCTCAGCCAAAAATGCCTGCTATGGTATTGCCAAGTCTTTTGCAGAAAGCAGGAATTAGGCATAGAGCTGGACAGACTGCACCCTTGTTCCTTGGGTTTAAGTTAGTGGTATAGTTTCCTAGTTTGGAGATTGTTATGCTGATATATATTATCTCCAAACATAAAGAAAAATAGTATGACAATGCAGACCAGCTCTCAGTCACTGGCAACCACAAGGATTTTGATAACACTTAAAACAAACACCCACCCCCCCAGGCCCTTTAACAGTGATGCATAAAATGTCCTTAGCTTTTGTCTTGCTCTCTCATGTGTACGGACGTGATAAAACAATGAAAAGGCTTTCCTGCTTAGAAAGACATGCAATAACCGCAGTGCCAGGAAAGAGCTGCATTTTTACAACGCTTTCAAGGTAACTAAACTTGTGTTGGTGCTAGGGCCATGCTATCATTCCCCCGTCTGCTCCCACCACATCTCTGCTGCTGGCGGTGGAGTGCATCCGCTCCCGGGAAAAGCCAGTTCAGGGAGAGAACCCTGCAGAAGGCTACTTGACTTTCTGTGGCTTAGTCTGCAGCTTGAGGACTGCAAGGTGGCTTGTATGGGATCAGGTGTGAGCCAGCCCTAGAGCAAGGGAGAAGGCAGGAACTGAAAGGAGAGTTTACACTGTTGTGAACCTGGCACCTTTTGGAACAACGCCACTTTGGCCAAATGACCGAAGATGGACTAGAGGTAAACCTGAAGGGCTAGGGCAGGCTCCAGTAGGTAAACGTTTCACCACCCCTGCTCATAGCCAATGTAACGGTGGTAAGATTAAGTTTGAAATACATATAGCAGCACCACCTTTAAGTGAAGTCACTATTTCATAGCTTGCCAACCCAAAAAAATAGAGGGCTGATGCAGCAAGCATACCGTTCCACCAGCTGACAAGCAACCACGCTGCTGCTTTCCGAAGAAGCGCTGGGCAAGCAAAGGAGAAGCTGGGCTAAAGGCTCTGCTGTGAGGGAATTACAATAGTCCAGCCTCGTGATTGTAGCAGCAGCACGTGCTGCTGTTGCACCACAGCTGCCATAGGCAACAGCAAGGCTGGTAACCCTTTTTTGTGCTGATGGCTGAATAGACCTTCTAAGCAAAATTAGCAGGCCACGAATTAACACCCCCTTTAGTGCCTGCCAATAGAAAGCAAAAATAAAACAAAACCATGTGGCCGAGGGTTGTGTGAAATGGTGTCACGGGCCTCACTGCATATTTTCCCCACCCTTCGACTGGGAGAACACACTGTGAAAACTGTGCAACTAAAGCAAACATTTGCAAATTATACCCAGCTTGTGATTTTTCTGTGGAATAAATCCGGACAAAGCAAAATGAGGACTCTATCTCGGAAAGAATATCTTAAACCAAACTGTCCGAACAACAGTCTTTATCGCCTAGTAAGATACTGATTTCCCAGGCCCGAGTACAGTGAGCAAACAATGTGCCCCAGGAATTCATCCAGAGCAAACTGGAGCTGCAGAGTCCACAGGGAAAGAGAAAAATGTGTATTATCAAAGTGCTAATAACTTTCCACAACGTGTTGAGAAAAGATTGCGAGAGGTCTTACGGACAGCGAGCTAAGCCCTTGATGACCACAGTTACCCAACACCCTTGGCTTACTACTTCTTACCAAACGTGCCCCAAAATCAGACACGAGTAGTTTCCCTTAGGCCATGTCTACACTCAGATTTCCATGTAAAATTCTCACAGTGCTGCTGCTGGCTTCGTTGAGCCAATGGAAAATTCTTCCTGAAATTCCCTGTTGCTGACAAAGCCCCAGCACTGAATCAACATGATAAATTACATCATAAGCTGCCAAGACGTCTATCATGAGCAAAATATTAATGCAACAGAAGCAGAAAACCATTGAAGACTCTGGTAAGGGTAGTTTTGACTCTCATGTAAAACACCTTTGTTATACAGAAATCAAGTTGGATGTGTCACAGAAGCAAGCAAGAATTTGACGGTAAAAGTCTCTCTACCTTAATAAATTAAAAAAGCTAGTATTTATTTAGTATTTAAGGACGATTTATTTATTTATTTAGTATTTAAGGAAGACATTTTTTACAATGAGGGTGGTTAAGCACTGGAACAGGTTGCCCAGAGAGGCAGTGGAGGCCCCATCCCTAGAAACCTTTAAGGTCAGGTTGGAGGGGGCTCTGAGCAACCTGATCTAGTTGATGATGTCCCTGCTCACTGCAGGGGGGTTGGACTAGACGATCTCTAAAGGTCCCTTCCAACCCAAAGCATTCTATGATTTCTGATTTAAGCAAACTCAGTTAAAGAAGATGAGAATTACTGCCAGGTGTAATAGCATACATTATTATGACACAAATACGTACCAGCACAAATCCCACATAACCTACGTAAAAAGAAAGCAAGCATAGTTCTACTTATTCTGCATATCTAAAATTAAATCTAAATCTTTTTTCTTTCTTTTTTTAACTGAACTTTTTTTAACAATAGCGGAAGATTTAACAGGTGTCATTGTTTCTCCCATGTGAGAAAAGAAAAGCCATTCAAGGAGCAGGCTGAAAGTGATGATTAATTAAACAACTTCCAGGGCCTGGGGGATCCTCCTCCATTTGCGATACATTTCCTTTAGCTGTAAGCAAGCTGGAAGGCAAGAGACAGAGTCCTTCTCAGCTTTTTGTTTTAGCTAGCATGTAGTTGTAAAGGGTCGAAGATGCTTAAGCTGGTATGTGTTTGTAAAGGCTTGAAGATGCTTCTCAGCTTACTTGTCAGCCTTTCTGGCATCAGTCATCCAGGAGTAACACTGACTGCCTCAAAACATAATGGTTTTTTTTAAGTACTTGTGACAATATCCCAGCGCTGTCCAATGCAAGACTGAGCATCAGTTTTGATATTTAAGCGGCAGCACTTGCTGATGGTATTTCTTTTAATCACTGAGACCTGAATCTGCTGCTTTTTGCACCGAGTATCCATATGCACTAAGTGAACCCCTGAAAGTAAGTCACCTCATCGAAGCAGGCTCGTGACTCATTTTCTAGTGAAAACTTGCAAACAATGAGCAAGACGACAGGTCAGAGTTGGCAAGACATGTGGCCCCTTTCCCTTTTTCTAACTACACCACCACCTAGGGGACCTTTGATCTGAATGTCAGTGGGGAAAATACACAAACAGATACTCTCTTATTATATACTCACAGGTGTACATTCCTAAAACTGTTACATTCCATTACTTTCAGCTGTGCTGGAAAACAATACCTTCAGAAGTTGACCCCTTCTCTCCTCTGATCGCACTGGTATCCAAGTACAAAGCATCACAGCAAGCACGGTATTCTAAACACCGGCAATGATCACGCCAGCAAATTCAAGCAGCACACGTAAGGACAGAACCGAAGTGCTGGCTGAAGTTCGTCTGCATTACACTGTGCGCCGCTTTACAACTTGTAGAGAGAGGGTGCTTCTCATGCTCAGTAGGAACGCTTCTGTGCTGGGCAGCTGGAGTTTTGATGCTGAGAAGGCTGGATTTAAGGCTAACTCGACTCGATTTTGCTGGTGCAGGAAGAATTACAAACCTTGTTGAAACAGATACAGCCCCTGTGGACGTTCAGATCACTCCCCATTACAGCATGCAACAAATCATTTGTTTGGGCTGGGGCTATTGAATGCAAAAGCACATCCCATCCTTGTAGAAATAATGCTCCTACGTTTTAAAAATCAGTCTCCAGCTTTGGCAGCTTAACACAGGAGGCAGTGCTCTTCTCCTTTTGTTAAAAATATGCCCGTATACTTTAGTAACTGGAAAGGAGGAAAAAAGCATGAGGAATTTTTCCATTTTTCTTTCTGATAGTTCTGCGCGGTGTTTATCAGCAGGCTGGTACTGCATCTCCTTTTGTTAGAAAATTAAAAGTTGAACTGCAAGCATAAAAGCCACCATGAACCATGCAATAACCTTCAGGCATTTTAAGAGCAGCAGAGGTTAGAAGGGCAGCTCCCGACTCTAAACAGCACCTATTGTTTCTCTTCTTGAATAACAAAAGCAGAGCTGAAAGCTATTTACCTGGTTTTACCTCAGTCAGATCTCATTTCCCCCTTTATTTTCAGTAGATGATCTTATCAAATAGTGTCATTTCTAACAATTGCTTCGATCAGATATATTTTGTGGTTTTTTTATTTCATTAGTAAGTTCTATAATAGATAACTCAGCATACAAAGTCACAGCAGAAGAGCACTTAGAAAGGATTCTGTCAATGCATATTTAAATTAAGGGTAACTATTGTTAATATGCTTTCATTTTGAAATCATGAGGGCGAACTTACAGTACAAGGCTCTGATCTTGCAAATACTCCCACGCGAACAACTTTCTGTCTGCACCGTCCCATGTGTTCCCCTCCCACTGCAATGAGATTCATATAACTGGACACTTAACTTGCGCAAAAGTGACTGCAGAGCAAGGGTGGAAGGATAAAACTCCCGATCCGCCAAACTTTCGGGTGTTCAGCTATTCAGTGTAGTGTGTCCAATATATTACTCAAATTGTTTATAATGCAGAAGCAAAAAAAAAAAAAAAAAAAAAAGTTTTATTTC